>JAFEMH010006270.1:0-129954 GCA_022495995.1 Adenophora triphylla var. japonica | reverse complement strand
TGCCAGGATGCCTTTGACCGAGATCAAGGCATACTTAGTCACTGTGACCCCACTATGCCTCTGCCCAGGCATAGAGCGAAAGCCTCTTCTGCTCTATCGTCGGCTGTCGCGAAGGGCTCACGGCTGAGGTTGGGGCTATGCTTGCTCGGGGAAAAGAAAGACTCTCCGGGGTGGGAAAATGCCATTTCTGTGTCAGGGGAAGCTACAGGGGGGGAGGCGAGCTCAATTACTCAGCATGTGAAAAGACTTGTGCGGGCCAGTGCAGGTAGTCGGTGACCAGCAAGTTGAAGCATTATATGCGAAGCCCGCCCTCTGAATTTGAGTCTCGAAAATGGACCCCGTCGAAGGTACATGCTTTGACAAGCCTTCCCTACTCGAATGCGTTTAAGTGAAGTGAGTCCTTCTTCTTGGCGGAATACGACATCAACTGATGTGACCCGAAGGCAAAGGCCCTCAAGGGTATCAAGCGTTGTCGAGATGGCACCTGGCGAACTTCCCGATGAAGTGAAGGCAGGAGGGCCTGAATCCCCAATTTCCAGATGAAGGGATCCTTTGCAGAGCTAGAGCCTGAAAATAGATGGCAATTGTTCTTTTGTGGAGCCGCTAACAAAAGAGGAAATGGTGTCAGGAATGCTTTATTGGTCGATCCAGAAAGATGAGCGTACCCCATAGCCTCTCAAGCCTTGAACTTTCCTGCCACGAAACAATGTACCGCCGAGTATGAAGCACTGCTCATTCCTGGTTTGGAGGCTACGCCTTAGAAAGAAATGTCAAGGAAAACTCGAAGTTTACGGAGACTCGGCCCTTTGATCATCAACCAAGTCTCCAACAAGTGGAAAGGCGTGCGGAACCACTAATCTAGCAACGCGTATCATGCCCGTATGGAGGAGTTGACCTGGACGGTTCCAAGAGGGAGAAGTGACTGTTCCACTACTGCCGAGGAGAAAAGAACAGACTTCGCAGATGCCCCAGCTACTCCAGCCTCATTGGTAGAGATCCCCGAAAGGAGAAAAGCCATAAAGCCCTTCAGAGTGGGTAGAATGAGAAGCCCCAGCCTTCTGTTGTGAAGTGGACCTGGGACCCAGAGGACCCGTGAAGGAACCTCGTGGTACAATCAGATTTACCAGTTCCTCAAAGACGGAGAATCGGCTTTCCGAGACGGAGAAGGTAGACCAAAAGAAGGTGTCGAGCCAAACAGCTTGCGAGCCCTGAAAAGGTTGGCCTCCTATTATGTCATCCTAGGAGGCAACCTGTACAAGAAACGCTATCAAGGACCGCTCCTCTTATGTGTCACTCAAGAAAGAGCCAGAGAGTTGATGACTGAAGTTCACAATGGTCCTTGCGGTCCTCACATGAATGCCAGAGCCCTGATGCAAGTGATCCTCAGAATGGGTTACTACTGGATCTCCATGGAGACAGAACGATGTGTCAGCACGTCCGAACCTGCGACAAGTGCCAGCGGTTTGCCAATCTCAACCATCTCCCACCTCATGACCTGTACTGCATGACGACTCCTTGGCCGTTTGCAACTTGGGGCATTGACGTGATAGGGAAAATAACCCCGACAGGAAGCAATGGGCACGAGTTCGTGTTGGTAGCCATCGACTACTTCACCAAGTGGGTAGAGGCCAAGTCCTACAAGGTCCTCACTTCCAGAAAAGTGGCCCAGTTCATCAAAGAAAACATAATGTGCAGATATGGGGTGCCCAACGAGATCATTTCTGATAATGGGTCACACTTCGAAGGAGACTGCGATAGACTGCTGTCAGAATTCAGAGTTACTCGCCACAAGTCGTCCCCGTACAGACCTCAGACCAATGGAGCCGTGGAAGCTGCTAATAAGACACTCGAGCGGATCATCCGGAAGATGGCCACCCGTGGTCGTGATTGGCCCGAAAAGCTGCACCTAGCACTCTGGGGCTACAGAACGTCTGTCAGAACAGCCACAGGAGAAACTCCTTTTGCCCTAACCTACGGGATGGAAGCAGTGTTACCAGTGGAGTTGGAAATCCCGTCATTAAGGGTCCTCCTGGAAAATAGTGTCAATGAAGTGGAATGGTTGCGCAGCCGGCATGATGAGTTAGCCTCACACTTGACGAGAGAAGGCTAAAAGCCATGGAACACACCCGAGCCTACCAGAGGCGAATGGCCAGAGCGTTTGATAAAAAGGTCAAGGCCAGAGACATCAAAGAAGGTGACTTAGTGCTGAAAGTAAAGCCCCCTACCAGAGACAACCCCCTGGGAAAATGGGAACCCGTCTGGATCGGCCCTTATGTGGTGCAGAAGATATTATCGGGAGGAGCCATGAAGCTTGCAGACTTGGATGGCAATCCCTTTGTCCACCCAGTCAACGGTGATAAACTCCGAAGATACTATGTCTAATAAAAAAAAAAGAGAAAGAGAGAAAAAAAATCTTAGTGCAAAAAGAGTAATGCCCAGCTAGGCTGAAAACCCCAAAAAGGGCGGTCTAGGCAAAAAACAGGGCTGCACACGAAAAAAAAAAATTGGTTCACCAGAATGAACTACGTAGACCTGAGCCCCTTAGCCTTTCTTGTAAAAGGGGAACGTAGGCAGCCATATATGGTTCGGTCTAAACAATAAAAAGGACGATTAAGTTTCCATGAAATATGTCCTGATCAATAAAAAAAAGACATTTGAATTTCCATGAAATGTGTCTTGACTAATTTCTAAAATAATATTTCTTGTTCATTACAAGTTAAAAACTTCTTGATGAGTTCAAGCACGGTCTACCTCTTGACTCTGCTAACCTGCTAAAAAGATCTAAAATACAATAAAATGCCTAAATAAACTAATGTGTTTGCAAAATGGCAATAAGGGAATCTTGAGAAAAGACTTGTCAGTCGTCATTCGCTGAGTCTTCTTCAGTCTTCTTCCCTTTTCCTCGGCCCCGTCGAGTCTTCTTCCTCTTTTTGTCTATGATGTCGGTATCCCTCATCCCGACCTCTGGTATCCTCACTGGAGCCTCTACCAACCCCGTGTCAATAAGCGCTCTCTCTATACGAGCACGAGTCCGTATCTCCTCCCTCTGAGACTCAGTCAAATGAGCGACCTCGGACAACCTTTTGTACCGAGCCTCCATATCTCTGACCAAGTCACCTGATTGGTTATGGCAACTCGCCTTAGCCTCAGTCTCCCTCAGAGTCCTACTGAGTCAGCAATGGGCTCCCAATAAGCTCGACGTCTATCCTCCAAGATAACCCGAGTCGCTCCCATCTCCTCCTGCCAGTCCAGGTTACCCAAGTAGACAAAGGTGGTCAAGATGGTGCTCTTCCCGCTCCTGAAGATAGCCCTGGGTGGGAAAGCAGTATGCCCAAGCCCTCGAGAAGAAAGAGAAGCTTCTGGCTGGATCACTCATGTCCAATGACACCACCTCCATGGTCCGGATGTCCTCCCAATCACTCAAAGGCTCCTGTAAAGCCCCAAAGCGCCCGGATACTAAGCGGGGTATGTAGAAGGATGACCAGTGAGAATCCTGGAACCCTCACATACATAAGACTCCCGAAATATCCTCCTGGTGCAACCTCCCGAGTGTGGTATCCACCAACGGATGTCCGAAGTGGATAGCCTAGCCATCATCGGCTCCCAGCTCCCCTTCCTGCTGCCTAGGCGCACCTCTCCGAGAAATCACCCAAGGGCACCGAGTCGGCAAAGCCCCAGCAAAGCCCCAAGCCTCTCCTGCAGCCACAAAGTCAACATAGCCGGACTCCTGGACCTCATGAAATGGTCTCCTGAGCCATCCTGTCGATCCCATGAAATGTCTCTCCCAAACCAGCGGGACAATATCCTTCCCAGCCCTGCAGTCTCTGACCATGTCCAGGAGACCACTATGACAGATCCCCACGGACTCGGAAGTGAACAAAAACAGAATACGCAGAGAATGAAAGCATCCATAGCCACCGTGGTCGCAGCCATATCTGGAGACCCAAACCGCCCGGGATATCGAAAGGTCAATCCTATCCGGGGCTACCATCATCCTCTCGGCCTCTCCCAAAGGAATCTGCAGAAAAGATGCAAGCTTTACAGTCACCGGCACGTCTCCGATCAGCGGAATAGATACAGCCTCGGCCTCGGGACCCCCAATCAAGGCTCTGAAGTCTTCGTGCGTTGGGACAATTTCGTTGTAAGAGAAGCGATAAACATGTCTCGGACGTCCCTTGAACTTTCTCGCGGCTCTCACTCCCAATCGGGCGGGAGATCCCTCAAATGCCATAAAGACTTGATCTTGAAGGAAGAATCAAGCAGTCCCTTGTGATTTAGGAAGTTATGTCTCGCCCAAGATTGAAGACCGGATTGAAGACAAGGTAAATTATAGAAAGCTGGCTGGATTGTGGAGTTGCTCATCAGTATACTCCCAAGTAAGTTTTTTGTTGTTTTGTTTCAAAGATTGAACCTAAGAACATTACTGAAGCAGTGAAAGATGCTGATTGGATTCTTGCCATGCAAGAAGAGTTAAATCAATTCGAAAAGAATGATGTTTGGACCCTTGTCCCTAGGCCCTCTCATGGAAATGTCATAGGTACCAAATGGATTTTCAAAAATAAAACTGATGATAAAGGAGTGATTACTAGGAATAAAGCTTGGCTAGTTGCTCAAGGTTATACCCAAATTGAAGGAATTGATTTTGAGGAAACCTTTGCTCCTGTTGCAAGAATTGAGTCCATTAAGCTTACTCTTCATCAAATGGATGTTAAGAGTGTCTTTCTAAATAGGGTATTGAATGAGAAAGCCTATGTAGAACAACCTAAAGGCTTTGAGGACTCTAAGTTTCCTAACCATGTGTACAAACTGAAGAAAGCTCTGTATGGGCTGAAATAGGCTCCTAGAGCCTGGAATGGTAGGTTGACTGACCATCTGCTTCACCTAGGATTCAAGAGAGGTGAGGTGGACAAAACTTTGTTTGTGAGGAAAAATAAAAAGGAGATTCTTGTGGCTCAAATTTATGTGGATGATATTGTGTTTGGATCAAATTCTGACTCTATGCTAACTGCCTTTGTGGTAAGCATGACCTCCACATTTGAGATGAGTATGGTAGGAGAGTTGAACTATTTTTTAGGCCTACAGATAAAACAATTCAAAGAAGGCATGTTCATCTATTAGTCCAAATATGCTAAGAATCTTGTGAAAAGATCTTGAACACTCCTCACATCTCAAAACACCAATGGAATCTTCCCAAAATCTCAGCCATGACTCAGGTGAGAGTGTTGACCAGACCTTGTACAGAAGAATGATAGGCAGTTTGTTATACCTCACAAAGAAGTCGACTGTACATTATTGTAAGTACCCAAATCTCGGCTCATGCCTTCCGGTTAATTTTCCCGACATTTTCGTAAGTTTTCCAGAATTCCTGATCTTCCCAAATGCTCTCGGGAGCATTCGAACTGTTTTTAATTAAATTAGGGCTGAAGGGAATCCTTCCTAATTAAGAAACACGTTTTTCTTAATTAGGAAGAGCCTTCTAGAATAATGCCACCTTGCATGGTTCTAGAATGCTGAGTCATTCAGGATAAGACCGCACGGCCTCATTTGCAAAGGACCTGCAGCCGCACGGCTTCATTAGCCTTATCCAGACTGCCTATAAATAGATCCCTCCTCTACCCATTTGAAAAACAACAAAAACAACAACAACAACAATACATACAATCCATAGCAATACAATCAGTCACTCCCAAGACGTGAAGAATATTGGTGAAGGCTCAAGAAGGTGAAGAAGAAGGCCAAGAAGCTCCCTCCCTCCTCCTTGAAGATCCAAGACCAATCTCTCCTCCTAGCTCCGACCAAAGAAGCAAAGGAAGCAATTGGTAACCTCGCACGCCCTAACCTTGCATTTTAATTGATATACTTGCTCATTGCATTCATATATCTTGCTTGGGACTTGGCATTTATTCATAAAGATCACATCTTTATCATTCCCCTTCCCCTTTGCATGCATTAAGACCTCATTTGTCATAAAAATGTAGTCTTTTTTCATAAAGGTGCATCCTTTGCACCTAAAACCCCCATTTTCAAATAAAAATGTCATCTTTACGCATCATTTGCATATAAAGATCAAATCTTTTTCAATAAAAATGCATCCTTTGCATTCAAAAACCTTTTTTAATGCATCATTTGCATAAAAATCCTATCTTTACGCATCACTTGCATAAAGATCATTTCTTTCAATTAAAAAAAGCATCATTTGTAAACATAAAAATGTCATCTTTTCATTAAAGAGTCATTTTTCATGCATTCCCCCTTTCCCCAACCTTGGAATGGACCGGTGTAAAAGTTCTCATCTTTGCATCGTTCCTTCCATTAAAGTTTCATGATTTCTTTAGAAAGGGACACCTTGAACCCTATATCTCCGATTATCGCTTAAGAAAGAGTATGAAGCCTCTATACGAGCTCGACCGTCTTAAAGCGTAGGATTGATGGGCTAAGGACATTCCTTCCTAAAGAACCTCATCTTTGACCACAAAGAGAGTCATTCTCTCGATCACGCAAGTCCCGAGGGTCCCGAGGTTAAAATGCGATGATCACAAGTCACAAGATGAGGACGGGATCATAATCCCAAATACATAAATTCCAAGGAATCCCGAGCGACAACCAACAAATGGTTTGTACGTCCGGAAGACAACTTGGGACATTCCCCCTTTATTTTCAAACACATGCACACAAGAAAGCACGCAAGCAAGCACGATTAATGAAATCTCGGGAGACTTGCTCGCAAGGCACTTTTGGGTGAACGCCAAACGTTCTTCCCAAGGGGTAACTTAACCTCCGAACCCATAAAACAACCTTTTTTTCAAAGTTTTGAGGTAATCAAAATGGCGTGGCGACTCCGTTTTTCAAATAACTCGGATGTCTTCAAACTCGCGTGAATCCAACACAAAATTTGGGCACCACATTCACAATTATGTATAGTGTGTGTCTCTGTGCAAGATATCAAGCTAACCCAAAGGTTTCCCATCTTAAAGCCTTGAAAAGAATAATCAGATATGTGAATGGGACTGTAAACCTAGGGTTGCACTATTCTAAGGAGACAAACACCAATCTGGTTGGCTATACTGACTCAGATTGGGCTGGCAATAGTGATAATAGGAAGAGTACTACAGGTGGATGCTTCTACCTAGGGAACAACCTTGTGTCTTGGTACAGTAGGAAGCATAACTGTGTGTCTCTGTCCACTGCAGAGGCTGAATATGTAGCCCTTGGAAGTTGATGCACACAACTGTTGTGGATGAATCAAATGATGAAATACTATGGGTTAAATAGCAAAATCTTGACTGCTTTTTGTGATAACAAAAGTGCCTTAGACATATCTAAAAATCCTATCCAACATTCTAGAACAAAACACATTGATATTAGACACCATTTAATTAGGGATCTTGTAGAACAAAAAATTGTGTATCTGATATTTGTTGGGACTGAAAATCAATTGGCTGATATATTTACAAAGGCATTAGATTTGGAGAGATTTTCCTCCTTGAGGAAGTCTCTTGACTTGTGTGGTATTTAAGGTTGTGAGCACAAATATGCACACATCCACTGACACATCTGTATATTTATCTAATTGTAAAAAAAAAATATAATGCATTTGCATGAAATATCTCAGTGTGGTCACTTGTGAGTTTACATCTTTGACATTTTCTGATCACCTAATTGTGGGCATTTCTTGTTCATGTTGTCTTTTGATAACTTGATATAATCTTCTTAGATATCTCACAGTGGGTACTTTAAATCAATGAGAAACAGCTGCTTCTCCCATTTGTATGAAGCCAAACCATTGTGATCAAGTGATTCTCAAGAGAAAGTTTGAAATCAAACTTGAAAAGATCATTGGAAAAAAGGTCTATCTTTGGAAAATAAGAAAAGTGAAAGCTACTCAAAATGCAAAATATCCACAATAAAAAATGAGTGGATGCATCCTAGAGGCTGTGCAGATTAGATTATTGCTCATTGACTTTTTGTGATCTAAATGTGTCCCCAAAATGTGACTCACATCCTATGCCACATCTGTAAACTAAGATGGTTTCCTTCATATGTGTGTTGCATCATGCTAGTCATACTGCATATTAGGACATATAGGGTGCTTTGTAAATATGCTAGTTAATTAATTTTCATTCTTAATTTATTCTTTGATTTAACATGTTTTTTATTTCCAATATCCTTCATGAAAAAGAAAGGTGTGTATCAATCCTCATTGGAAAAGGAAGGACAATTTCAAAGGAATTATGTGGAAAAGATATGGCTGAAGATATTTCTTGTTACCATAAAAAGGTATGCAATATTTTGATAAATATTAATTTCTATTTTTTTTAGATTTGTTGTGTGTGGTAATCTCAAAGGTTTATAGCCGTTGTGGACCTTTTCTGGTTCTTCTGTTTTCTGAAAGACCTGTTTGGAAAAGATTCCTCAATTAAGTTGGAAAGGGAGAGCTGTGAGTATTTATGTGGCCTCACATCTATCACATCCCCTTAAACCCTTATTAAATCTTTGCTCCCTACTCCCATAATTTTACACACATACTACAATAAATTTCTATCTCCTGTTCAACCTAACAGATTTTGCAGAATCAATGGACGCTAACAATACACTTCGCGATGAAGATGTGCTTGATGTACAACCGATTTCTGTAGCAATTGCTGATAAACCCGTTTCTGATCAACCAGCAAAGCCTATCTTTTTCGTCGAGGTTCCCCCTCATCTCCATCATCTGATTCTTCAATGGAGGTACCCCCATCTGCTAAACTACTCCATTGGAACCATTTGTTGCTCCCTCTTCTCCCAAAATCCCTACTCCTCCTCCCTCTCTTGTTGCTCAACTCATTGTGGTTCCACCAGTTCATGTGGCCCCTGCTCCTTCTTTGGTCACTCCCCTCACCAAGAAAAGGAAGCTACCTACTTCCAAGCTAAAGGGGAACCTTGTCAAACCTGCACCCCCCCAGGAATTTGAGAAGATCTCACAGGGTGAGAAAGCTACCTGAGGCTGATAAAGCCAAAAATTTGAAGAAACCTGGTGGCAAACCAACCACAGCTATCTCCTATGATGAAGAAGAGGAGGAAGAAGTGCCTCAGCTGACAAGGGCCAGGAAGCCAACTACCCAATCAAGTGCAGCCCCTGAAACTGACAAGGATGAGGAACCTCTGTCCAACTTGCTCATAGAACTGAAAGGGAAAAAGAAAATTGCTGAAGCTGGTCTTGAACCCATTGTTGAAGAGGAACAATCTGAAGAAAGCTATGAATCTGATGATACTGCTGCAGATGAGAACTATAAGCTTGGTCGTGATGAACTTGATCAAGAGAAAGAGGACCAAACAATTGACAAACTAGCTGATTCTGAAGCTAAATCTGAAAAGGAGCCTTTTCCTCAAAATGATGTGCCTGCAGATGTGCACACATCCAAACACACATCTTCTAGGCTGACTGCTCAAAAGGGTATTTCTAAATCCCTCTCTCCCTCTACTGCTTTAACCCCCATTTCCTCCAAGTTTTTATCTATTGATGCCTCTGATAGGTATGTGCAAATTGTGAATAAAGCCTTCATTTTAGAGATAAAGAGAGATAGGGAGACTTTCTCCAAATTGGGCTTAGATAAATTTTTTGAAGAGAGGTCCATTTTTTACTGTTGATCATCCAATCCCTTTCCTATCCAAGCTTGTGCGTGAATTATATACTAATCTAACCAAAGGATTGGACAAACCTTCATCCCCCATGTTCTACTCTGTTTATGTTAGAGGAAAGTTTATTCATTTTTCTCCCTCTATCATCAATGATTTCCTAGGATTAGAAGAAGGGTATGATCAGCCTTGTGATGTTTCTGAGGAAGAACTAGTATCCACTCTTACTCATGGGAAGATAAATGCTTGGCCCATTAAGCCTAAGGATCTAGGAAGTGGGTCTCTTACCTCATTTTATTGCTTTCTCCACTGTGTTTTAACTGCCAACCTATGCCCCTCCAACAATAAGACATTTGTCACTAGGGAGCAAGCTGATTTACTCTACATGTTGGGTGCCAAGAATAATATCAACTTTGGAGATTTTATCCTTAGGAAGATTTGTGGGTATTGTGAATCCCCATCTAAGAAATGGTCCCTTCCTTACCCTTCTCTCATATCTCAAATTTTGATTGCCCAAGGGGTGAAACAAGAAAAGGGTGAAACAAGAGAAAGTAAGTTTAAGTTGTTTATGGAGACCAAAACCCTGCTGGATGAAAAGCAAAGATTTGTTGATCTCCCTTTAGGAGCTGTTACAAAAATTTCAATGCCAGATGTGGGCACATCCAGCCACACATCTGTGGACCCCTTTGAAGCTCAAATGCAAGATCTTGATGATGAAATTACTGATGCTGAAGCTCTCACCATAGCTCTGAATATTAAAATGCAAGCCTCCCAATCTCATGCCAATAATCTCAAAGCTCTAAAAGCTAGACTCCAGAGATGGCATTCTACACTATCAAGTAAAAAAGGGGGAGATGAATATGAATCTGTTGCCGGTGCTGATGATTCTCTGTTTGCAGCTGCTGCTGACTATTCCTCATGGATAAGCTGAAATCTCTGAACTCAGGAGGAGTTGAAGTTAATTCTATTTTTGTTTTATTCTGTGGTGGTTCTCATAAACAATTTTTATTTTTTGTTAGTTTAAACTTTGGTCTGTAATCCTAAACATGCTGCTGAATGGTTGTTTTTTGTTATATTTGTTGAACTACAAGTTTTAGTTCTAACCTGTTCTATGCAGTTTTGTGTGGATGTGTTGACACATCTGCACACACATCCATTTAGGGGAAGTTTTCCATTTTGAAAATATTGGTCATAATAATATCATCATAAATCTTTGGTTTTGACCATAAAGTCCAAAATAGGGGGAAATTAAAGGAGTGAAATTTTAGGAAACAATTTGTTTCCTATTTCGAATCAATGTGTTATATTTGGTAAGTTGATTTTGGGACTTTCATGAAAAGATTTATATTGTCCTATTATGAAAAGGACTTTGTTAATATTGTAAATATCTTTTATTTATGTACATATATTTATAATAGGACTAATCTACTAACAAAATCTCTTTCCTTGTGAGTGTGCTTCATATTTCCTTGTAGGAAGTGGAAACTCACATATGGAAAGGTGTTGGATTCGTTAAGATCTTCTCAAGGTGCATTAATACAAGTGATCAGCACAAAGAGAAGACACGACTTTGGAGTATAATTTGAAAAATAATACATAGTTGTTCTTCACGTTTTCATATTCTCATTTAGGTTGTGAGTGAAGGTTGTGTCTTACATCCGAACTCACATCTAGATTTTTCTTCAAGTTTTTTATTTTACTTCTGATTAGAATATAATCTACTTGGGAAAGGGGGACTGTTCTTATCGTAGAAGGTGATTAGAATTTGTTTAGTATTTTAGTATTTTAGTTTTCACTAATTCGTGTTTTTGTAAGCAACACAGTTTTAATAGTGAAAAGTTTTTTGGGCGTAAGCTTTGTTTGCTGGGATCAAAACCATTAAACGTTTATAATTCGTGTGATTTACTTTTTATTCTGCTGCTTTATTTGTGGATGTGTGGACAGTTGTATCTCGCATCTGTACTCACATCCGTGATCTGTTGAGTTGACTAGGTTTTCTAGCTACACGAAACTTTCACAGTTTACCCAATATCTATTTGGACAGCACCAAATTTAACATATCAAACAGTTCGGACAACTGCATCTTCAATTTGTTTACTTTTCTATCACTAGAGTCCGCTATCAACATGTCATCTACATATAATAGCAAGATTATGTAATATTGTTGAATCTCTTAGAAACAATGATCCGCCTCACATATGACAAATGTCATGCACAAATCCATCAAACTTCTTGTACCATTGCCTTAGAGCTTATTTAAGGTCAAACAAGCTCTTATCCTCCTCCAAATTCTATGTGATGCAGTATGATGGGATAAATATGAGTTTTATTTTAATTAATTGTTATTTTATTAGTATTTTCGGAATTAAATGTAGTAGAATGATTATAAGAGGTTTTAGAGTAGATTTAGCATTGATTTAGTAGTTTTAGACTTCTATTAGGTTACCTTATAGGTTAGGCTTTATTTTAGGAGGATATTTCTTGTTTTCTAAGTTTTATGAGTGCTATAAAATAGCCTCAAAGTTGTAATCCGAAAATCAGACTTTGATTTTTGATTTATGAATATAGTTTTGCTATGAGCAACTAATATTGAGGGTTTAAATCCCGTCTTGTTTTCTTAAATTCCGTTCAGTCATTCCTCTCATTCTCATATAACTTCTGCTCTCTATCATTTGGTATCAGATTCCTGGTTGTTTTGATGGCTGAACGAAGGCGTGGTCGTGGTGTTCATGGTGTTCGTAGTAGGGTTCGTGCAGCGAATCCCCAGGAATACGATCCCCATCACGAGCGTGAACTATATGAAATCAAGAAGGACGAACTGCGAAGAAAGATTCAAGATCTCAAACTTCGTTTGTTGCGTTCCGAGATTCGAGAACTCCAAAGACACTTTGATCGGGTGGAGGGTCGACGAATCCAACGACAACTAGCGCAGTTGGAGGACTCAGATTCAGACGTATCGTCGACGTGAAGAGGGCCTGGAGTCGAGATCCGCGGTCTGATGATGATGAGGATATCTATCCTTTCGATCGTGATCAAGAACTTGAGTGCAAGAGAGAGGTCGATCCTCTGACTCTTGACGAGTTTTGTGACCGATTGAATCCTGTTCCCGTGGATTGCTTTGTTGATTCGACGGGTTTCGACGTTGTCATTGATTGGTCAAAACCACCAATCTTTGATGACGATAATTATGAAGAAGATTTTGAAGGTTTTGACCCAGCAGAAGCCATTGTGCTGCAGCCGAACCTGGGAGCAGGTTGTGATTTTCTGGGTTCATCTATTTTACTGAAAGGAGATATTTTTGGTTCTTATTGTTATGAGGATCCCGTTTATGTTGAAGTTCCGTTTATTTCGCAATTTGGGTTCTTCAAAGGTTTATTTATTGAGAGTTTTTTAGTAAACGGATGGACAGATTGGATGGATGTGATGAGAAGTGCTACTAAGTATACAGTTCGAAGACGTTTGAAGCTTAAGTTTTCAGAGGTATTTCCGAAGAGCAACGACTCAAATTCGAGGTCGAATTTTTCTAAGAAGAGGAGAATGATGCAGTATGATGGGATAAATATGAGTTTTATTTTAATTAATTGTTATTTTATTAGTATTTTCGGAATTAAATGTAGTAGAATGATTATAAGAGGTTTTAGAGTAGATTTAGCATTGATTTAGTAGTTTTAGACTTCTATTAGGTTACCTTATAGGTTAGGCTTTATTTTAGGAGGATATTTCTTGTTTTCTAAGTTTTATGAGTGCTATAAAATAGCCTCAAAGTTGTAATCCGAAAATCAGACTTTGATTTTTGATTTATGAATATAGTTTTGCTATGAGCAACTAATATTGAGGGTTTAAATCTCGTCTTGTTTTCTTAAATTCCGTTCAGTCATTCCTCTCATTCTCATATAACCTCTCTTCTGTATCACTATGGAGACAAGCCATTATCACATACATATGTTTTAGTAGCAAGTTTTCTACAACTACCACTATAATAGTATTCATCTTCACAATGAAAGTGAAGACATCAGTTTTGTCAATACCATACTTTTGATAAAAACCAATCTTACCTTGTAACCCGTGCTTTCATTTGCCTCCTCCTTAATCATGTAAACTCGTACTAGTTCTGCCATGCTCTCTTACCTTACCATTGGAGAGCTTAACCAACTCCCAACAATAATTAACTATCAATGAGTCTATCTCATCACCCTACGCAACTTTTCACTTATGCACAAGCTTTTTAAAACCAGTCTCTGCGTAACTTCCCGTTTCACCAATATAAGTCAAAAACAGATGGTAATTAAAAGTAGCATACATATCACAGATCCTCGTGGATCTACACATTGGAATCTCCGATCGGTCTATGTGGTTCATATTCAACAACCTTCAAACTGAACCCCATGCTCCCGGAATATCCAACTCAATAACCTGGAGGTCAGAACTAATCTCATCAAATGCACTCTTCCTGCTATTTGTTCTTATAGAGCACTTTCATAGAAATTTAAATTTTTATTAATGCGTACTTAAATGCGGGATATAAGTAGATTCTGGAATCAATTATTGGAAAAATTAACCCAATTTTATTTTTTGGTTCTTTTCTAAGCTTTTAGTTTTAGTGGAAAGGTTGAATACTGTGATAATTTGCCAAAAGAAAAAATTCATAAAAAATTATGAAAGTAACAGAATTATCTTATGCATGTCAAATATTTACACGCTTAATTTCAAAATGAATATTTTTTAAAAAAATTGAAATTTACTCTTTGATCAAAAAGTAATTTTGATTTTTTTTTTAACATTTATTTTGATATGGAGGTAATCCCATTTATCTGCACACTTTACTCCAAGGTATTCGCCGGATAGTGTAGATGGCTATTTTGGTCAATTGTACACCATAATAATTCAATCTTATTATCTCCAATATCATGTCATAAAAAAAAAAAAATCAGCTAATGCTCAATGTCAAATTGAACAAGAAAATTAAATGAATAAAGAATATTGTTGAGTACAAGAGGAGGTGTAGAAGAACAGCGACTTCTTCTATTTTCTTTCTCTCTCACACACACACAAACACACGCACACTTCTCTCTCTCTCAAGATTTGGTTTGGTGGTTTTCTCTTCCAGAGGAGAGAGAGGGTGAGAGATAGAGATAGACATACATATTTATATATATAATCTTTCCAAAGACTTCATCATATTATTATATGAATGAATATATTTATGTGTTCTGATTGTTTTTGGTTGTTCATCTCTCTATCGTGAAGGCGATTGCAGATACCACAGTGAGTACTGTAAAGCGGAGCAAAAGAAAAAGAAAGGGAAGACTGATCGATAAAACGACAGATCCACAGACAGTGTCTCAGCCCAAACATCAGACAGAGAAAGTAATTTCTAGCTAAGAAAAAAAAAAAAAGAAGAATTATTTCATATTTCAATCTCGTACCGCACCGGCCACAGGTAGAAAACGATGTTTTGAGAGCTTTGTTTCCAGCTTTTCCGACCCCAATCTAACTCTCTAACAGGTATTTCTATCTATTATTCCTATCTAGCTACTCTTAAGGTGCTACTAAACTAGTATTTTATGCCTATGAACAATAAATATTTACATAAATTTAATTTCAGAAAGCAAAAAAAAAAAAAAAAGAAAAAGAAGAAACCCATTTCATGCTTTATCTTTTTATTCTTCTATGCAATTCTTATAAGAAAAAAAAATTTATTTATTTGTTATTAATTGGTAGTTTGAGTGTGAAGCTTATAAGATGACTGATCTATGGCTAATTATGAATTGTGGAGCAGCTCAATATTGGAGATAAAGATCAGGTGGTGGAGGCTTTAATTACTGAGTATCTAGAGAAGAAGATGATATAGAAATAAAAAAGGCACCGTCTTTATTACAAGTTCATAATTCGGAGGGTAATCGGGAGAACTATTCGAATAATTCTATGTCACAGGATTATATATTTAATTTCTCACATGGGTTTGAAAGATCGCAACAAGAGCAGCAACAGAATCATATAGCTAATCAGATCCGGCGAGATAAGTTGAGAGTTCAAGGGTTTGAGCCTTCACTAGTCGGTTTAGATGAGGAGGAAACCGGCGGTCTTAATCCGGCAGCTTACGAGACAGCCGGGATGTTATCAGAGATGTTCAATTTCACACCCGGAGCTGCGGCTACCTCCGCAACTGAATTGCTGGAGAACCAAATGAATTTTCACCGGAACCAGCGAGTTTCTGCCGCCGGAGATTGGTACGGTAACAGACAAGGAAGCAGCAGCGGTGGTGGTATGGTGGTTGGGAACATGAATGAGTCGGCGGCTCAAGCCATGCAGCTTTTTCTTATGAACCCAACACAGGCGGCGGCTCCTAGATCACCTTCTTCACAATCTCCTAATTCTTCTACACTTCACATGTTACTACCAAACCCAACTTCTTCCAATACTGCCCTTCATCATCAAGCTTTTCACAACCACTCAGTTGGTAACACAAATACAAACACAAGTTCGGTATCTCCATCTGGCCAAGGGCCTTTTGGTCAATCCACCCAATTCTCATGGCCACCTCCGGGAAGCACAACCCATGACGGTGGTTCCGGTACCGTCACCGGTCATATAGTGGAAAACCAAGGGCTATCTTTGTCGTTATCTTCTTCTTTACAACACTTGGAAGCCGCCAAAGTTGAGGAATTACGGCTAGGAGATGACGGCTCCGCCGGAATGTTATATTTCAACCAAGTCGGGTCGGATCAATCCAATTCAGCAGCCGCAAATTATCATAATTACGCAGCCAAGAATTTGCATTTACAAGGCGGGTCAATCATAGGCCAAACACACCCGGTTCATGTCGGGTTCGGATCTTCTTCATTCGGAGTAGTGAATGTGTTGAGAAATTCGAAATATGTAAAAGCTGCTCAAGAATTATTGGAAGAGTTTTGCAGTGTCGGGAGGGGTCAGTTCAAGAAAAGCAAAATCGGGTCGAATAAAAACAACCAAAACAATCCGAATCCAAGTAGTAGTGCCGGCGGGGGTTCATCATCGGCGGCGTCAAAGGATCTCCCACCTTTATCAGCTGCCGATAGAATTGAGCACCAAAGAAGAAAGGTCAAACTTTTATCGATGCTTGATGAGGCAAGTATTTTAATTTTCTTATTTCTCACTTGCTGTTAGCCAATTATTGTCACTTAATTCATTTCTTTAAAATTCCGGCAATTATCCTGAGTTATTTTAAAATTTAAGTACATTTACATGAAAAGCCGGCTTCTAAAATAGAGTAAGGTTTTTGTTTATAATTAATCACCCGCTCCAGTTCTAAATTAATGAATTAACCATTTTTTTTCTCGATCAAAATAAAAATGAATATTTACTATTGACTGAATTTATATAAATTATAGTTTTTCATAGAAAATTAGTTTTTTATTTTTATTTTGCGTTTGGTGAAAATGTGATACGGAGAAACAACCATATTATTTGTGATTAAAAAAATATGATATCACTGTGTTTGCAATATTTTCTAAATTTATTTATAATTTTAATAAACCGGTAACGTTATTCCTATTTGTTCAAATGTATATATCCTTGTAATTTGATTTTGTCAAAGAATGCAATACAAGAATCATGATTAGAGTATTAATTTGTTTCCTCTACAGATCATCTCCGATTTTTCTATTATTTTTTTCAAACAGATTGTTTTTCTTATATATAATTCACTAGAGAAAGTCTTGGTCTTTGTCATTTTTGCAAAAAAAATAATAAAAATAAGTCCTTGTTTCTTGCCCTCTCAAACATGATTATCAAATTCATGTGATTATAACTTTACACACCTTCCTCCACTAAAAAAAGGAGTCACATTTGTCTTTTTTCATTCATCTCAAACAATTTGAGGAAAATAAGTCCATCTAAACGCAGGTGGATAGAAGATACAATCACTACTGCGAGCAAATGCAAATGGTGGTAAACTCATTTGACCTAGTAATGGGCTTCGGATCAGCCGTACCATACACTGCCTTAGCACAAAAGGCAATGTCAAGGCATTTCCGGTGTCTAAAAGACGCAATTTCTGCCCAAATAAAGAACAGCTGCGAGCTACTGGGAGAGAAAGACGCGGGCACTTCAGGTGTCACAAAAGGAGAAACACCAAGGCTTAAGCTTTTGGAACAAAGCTTAAGACAACAAAGGGCATTTCATCAAATGGGGATGATGGAACAAGAAGCTTGGAGACCTCAAAGAGGCTTGCCTGAACGTTCTGTTAATATTTTGAGGGCTTGGCTTTTCGAGCACTTTCTACACCCGTACGTTTTCTCTCTCTTTCTCTTTCTTAACGGATCTGGGCCTGTGTTGTAGTACTTCATTTTGATAGTAAAATGAGTTACATTTTATAGTAACATGAATGACATATTTTCAAATAACATGGTTACAATATTTTAGCGAGCTTGCAAGAAAATATGTAACATGCGTTAAATATTATATTTACATCCCATAGTAGGGATTTAGTACCTTGGAATATTGCAGCACACGCCCGAGATCCCTTTCTTAACCTTAAACCTGTCCTTAACTTTTTTCGTAAAGTTTAAGAGTACTATAATTAGAAAGATGATTAGACTATAATGTCATAGAGAGTAAATTAAGACTAGGAACCTATAGGTTCTACCTTTGTGCTTTACATATGATTAGGAATATTGCAGTTATTTTACTTCTTTTGATGTTGTCTGTTGGATGATAAAAGCTGAAAAAAGGAGCTTCATTTCAATTGTTGGCTAATCCTCTCTTTATGTTTTTCTTCTGACCAAAAGCTGTTGCATAATGCCTGATTAGTCCCTAGTTGACCCTTTGCCTTACCTAAAAAGAATCCTTGTTAATTAATACTTCCTCCGTTATTTATAAATTTAATTAATTAATAACAATTTTTAAAATTTAATTAGGATAATTATATAGATATTAATATTAAGCTCTAAACACCTCATTATTTTTCTAGTGTCACCAAACTATTTTATTGAAAAGAAAATAATTTGACTATGTGAGAAGTTATTTGAATTTGGCTCTGCTGGAAAAGCCACCTCAATGTATGAATATTTACATTATCAACCAAGAGTTCATCTAATTTCTTAATATTTCATCCACAAAATCCTCTATTTCAATCATATATATATATACTGACAGATCAAATGATAATGTAGATACAGAATCTAATGAAACATTGTTGTTGGTGTGTGTGTGTGAGAGAGAGAGAGAGAGAGAGAGAGAGAGAGAGAGAGGGGATGTCAGTTGGAATAGGTACAGTGGTATACACAGAAGGTGATGAGGTATTTCTTTCTTGTTAGTAGATTGAAACCGCTTCCAATACCATAGAGGGAAAATAAAGATTAAAAAAAAAAAGAAAAAGAAAAAGAAAAGGTGAATTTCCAATCTAGGGGATACGTAAATAACAAAAGAGTTTTGCTTTACACTGTTTGAGTAAAAAAAAAAAAAAACTGTGATGACATAAAACCCTTGGTTATTTTCTCAGGTACCCAAGTGATGCAGACAAGCACCTGTTGGCTCGACAGACAGGTCTCTCCAGAAACCAGGTTTGTTCTTCTAACTATCCCCAAAAAGTGAAATATAGAAGAAATGAGACATGTGATCCTAGGTGCATGTCGATTATATTGTCACATATCCCTAAACACAAATATAGTAATAGGCACGCAGTGTCTAATCTCTCTCTCATGACACCCAACTACTGTATACACAATGAGAAGTCTTCTGTTTGTAGTACCCCTTTCTCACTTTGCATAAAAATGTCTGTCTATGCATTTCAATTTCATATAACTTTCACTACTCACCCATTTAAATTACATCTCTCGCAAATGCTTTATCCGTTTCACTACAAACTACATACTCCCTCCGTCCCGTTCGATTTAGGACGTTTTGCCATTTTGGGCGTCCCACCCGACTTAGGACGGCCCAAAATGGAAAGTTTATATTACTTCTATATTAAATGGGACCCACTTGTCATACTCACAACAATAATCGCATCACTATTTATCCCACTCATTCTCTCTCCTATTTAATTTTTCACACTCACAACACATCATCCACTCATTCTCTCTCCTAATATTATAATAGTATTCATTTATCTCCGTGTCGGGAGTGAATGTCCTAATTCGAACGGGACGGAAGGAGTATTCATTATTTACATAAGTAAGAAAAAGTGTTACTGAAATAGGTATTGTGAGTATGAAAAATGATGTAGAAAAGAGAAAGTGAAGTAGGAAATAATAAATATATTCTTGTTGTTAGTATTACATGCATATCTTCTAAATATAAACGTAATAAAATATTTTTATTTTATAAAATGTGTAATTTGTACTAGAACAAACTAAATAACAAGTGTATGAATTGTAGTGAGAATGAGGGAGTATGGGTTGACCCGTCCCGATCCGTCAGTTGCTTAACCCGCGGATCGGCCCAGCCTGCCACTATCTTGCCCGCGGGCCAAGCCCGGCCTAACCTGCCCGTTTCGCTGATGCCTGACCCGCTCAATTTGCCCGTGTATTCGGTTCAAGCTCCGGGTTTTTTTAATTTCCCAAAAAATGCAAAATATGAAATGAGGGTAAAGGGATTCAAACAATAGTAACTACAATTGAAATGAAAGCCACAACTTATCCACTAACCAAAGGCCTCCCCATGCCAAGTTACATAATGTTTAGTATTAATAACTTCAGATCTGGCGGGCTGGGCACATGCCCAAAAAGCCAGCTCGCTTGGCCCGGCCCGACCCGTGGCCAATATTCCAGATCCGGCGAATCCTCTTCTACATGAACTGACGGGCTAGCCCACGAATTTGAGCCAGAAGTGTTCATTACTAGGACCAATCCAAATTTCACATTGTCAATTGAAATTGAAAGAAGAATTGTATAGTACTAGTACTAACTCCCGTGCCAAGGGCACGGAGTGACGCCGATCTAATTGCGTTTCTACTAAATTCATTTTTCACTTATATAGATATCTTTCAAACTTCAAAATGATAAAACAAAGAATCCTTAATCTCTTATTTACTTGGACATCGGTTATGGGGGAGTGGGAAGTTAAAAACGGTTAAGGGGAGGGGGAATTCATGCCGTCAGATCATTTGTTGAGATTCAATCTCAACCGCTCTTTGTCTCGGCGGTTACCTCCATTGTCTATTGTAATATAGATATAAAATGTTCATCTACGTACTCAATTAGTATGAGGCGTTTTGGAATTTACTCCAAAAACAAGTTTGTGCAGACTAACACAAAGCAGATAATATCATAATAATGTAGAATGGTGGTGGTGGTCGCAGTACTTACATAAATGGTATCTGAGCTATGAGTAGGGGCTAACCTTGTGTCGAAAGTCTTCTAGATATTGGTAATCAGGCGGCACAGTGTCCCGCAAGTGAAGAAAGCGGTGATACAAGATTTGTTGGAAGTGGTCTTTGGTTTGAGGAGAGGTTTGTTGTCTTGTCAACCCAAATCCCACATCGTCAATTGAAAGATGAATTGTCTAGTATATAAAGATGTTCACCAACGTCATTAATATCCATTAGTATGATGTCATTTGAGAGATGACCCCAAAACAAATTTGTGCCAATTATATTCAAAGCGAACAATGTCATAATAATATAAAATATGGTGAGTGTGGTCACGATCCCTACAAATAAAATGTAACCTCAAGAAATGATTTAACCGTTAAGTTTACAATTATTTGGTTTTATGCTCTTTAAACTACACAAGTCCCAAATTTCAGATAATGATTTAACCATTAAGTTTACAACTATTTGGTTTTAAGCTCTTTAAACTACACAAGTCCCAAATTTCAATAATGATTTAACCATTAAGTTTACAACTATTTGGTTTTAAGCTCTTTAAACTACACAAGTTCCAAATTTCAGATAACATGTAATGTAGTTGTCCATAAGATTGTTTAGGTAAGTAAATGCTAGTGAGATCAATTTGAACTGACTTTGCAAAGTTAAAGTTTACTATTGATGGAAAACTTTAAAGTACTCCCACTATCCCATTAATAAGTTCACCATTTTGGGGTTGACATGCAAATTAAGGAAAATAGGAAAGAGGAGAAAGTGTTGTGAGTATAAAAGTAAAATAGGAGAGAGAATAAGTAGAGGGAATAGTAAATTTGAAAAGTGTTGTGAGTGTAAAAATAAAGTAGGAGAGAGAATTAGTGGATTGAATAGTAAATATTCTTTGTCATTTTAGGAAAGGTGAAGCTTTTAACGAGACACTCATTTTGACAAAAAGTGAAGTTATTAATGAGACGGAGAGAGTAATAAATAAGAATCCAACTTTGTGTTAAAACTAACGCCCTAAACAAGTCGAGTTCGAACGAAATTTTTATGTTCAAGCTCGACTCTTTTATGAGTTATCTAGTTTGAGTTTTTTTTTCAAGTTTGAGTTCGAACTGAATTAGTGGTACGAGCTCGAGTCGAATCACAATTCATTCGAGTTATTCACGAGCTACTCGAAAATGTTATCGAGCTCGTATCTTAACGAGTCGATCTCGGGTCGAATCAAAATATACAAGAAATCTATTTACAAAAGAAAACAAAACAAAAAATGAGATCTGACGAGCTTAGTGAGACGAGCTCGAGTTTGTGCCAATGGTGAAAAACAAAAAATTCATGTTTTGAAAACGAGTTTATCGATCGAGCTCGAGACGAGTTTATCGCGAATAAACAAAAATTCGAATTTATCGAGTTGATCTCGAAACGAGTCGATCGCGAACGAAACTCGTCGAACACACGAGTAGAGCACGATCGATTCCAAAATTTAACAAGTTTAAAATCTTGATTGAGCTCGAGTGAGTTCCAACTCGAGCTCACTCGAGTTCGTGTTTTCTCGAGTCGAACTCGAGTTGAGCTCGAGCAGCTCGTTTCATATAACAGCCCTAGTTAGAAGCATTTATTTAACATCGAGAATAAATAAGTATTTTAGTCGATATATAAAAAATTTGGACTACTCATTTCATTATCGATTGATTTTTGAGATTAAAACGCACGTGTAATTAAACTGCTCTGATATCATTTTAAAGTCTGAATTTTCCACCGTAAAACCAATTGGTGCTAAGGGGAGTGCCCCAGAATTTTTATATATTATAGGCAATGTTCGTCAATTCTCGATGTGGGATAATATCTCTAACAAATATTATGTTTTTTTGAACTAACATTAGTATCAATTTAATCATTATAGTAAAAATCTAAAATTAGTTATTGATAAATCACTTAGTTATTTTTCAATAACAATTTTTAAAATTTTATTAGAATGATTAAATTGATATTAATATTTGGTCAAAGTTTATTTGTATTTATCATCAAAATAATAATTGAATATTAAATGAGTAAGATATTTTGAAACAAAGCGAGTAATGAATATTAAACATAAAATCACAATAAAACTTTTCTTGCTTATCCCTTCAAGAATATTTTTTCCCATTTCATTTAGTATTTTGGACCATTTATCATAGCATAGATTCTACGACTGTCATTTTATAACTACTTTTATGTTGGATGACTGTCATTAATAAAGAGTATCAACTTTACTACTTTATTTGTTCCGATTTAAGTTTCTTAATTTCTTTCTAATCTTATTTTTTCGCTTCGTTTTAACGTTTTTACTTTCTTTTTAATCTGTTGTTTCAGTTTAAGGTTTTTAA
The DNA here is from genome assembly GCA_022495995.1 of Adenophora triphylla var. japonica. Classification (NCBI taxonomy): domain Eukaryota; kingdom Viridiplantae; phylum Streptophyta; class Magnoliopsida; order Asterales; family Campanulaceae; genus Adenophora; species Adenophora triphylla. Next base: position 106,686 of record JAFEMH010006270.1, on the reverse strand, counting down.
TTCCTATATATCCGGTTGTCCAAGAAGTTAATTCATATGATGAGTACATGGTTGTTTGGTTTGATTTGACTGGTGTGTGTGTGTGTGGAATTCAGGTATCAAATTGGTTCATAAATGCTCGGGTCCGGCTGTGGAAACCCATGGTGGAAGAGATGTATCAACAGGAAAGCAAAGAAGAAGGCCCTGCAGCTGCAGAAGAAGAAGATGATAATAATCATGACCATGATCAGGACAACAACAGTGGCCCTGCGTCCCAAACTCCAATGCCTTGTTCCACGGCCAGCACCACCGACGCATCCGCAACAGCAAACCCCCCGCCTGCACAAAGATCCCAATTTAATGCCACCACCTCCGACAGCGACCCCTCACTCCAGGCCGCATTCAATTCCTGCCCTTTCTCGGAAAGCCAAGCTGCTAGACCTACTCACCACCACCACCACCCCTACGCCACCACCGTCTCCTCCTCCCTGCCACCACCAGACACGTGTTATAATGCTGATATTGGGTCATCCACGCTTATAAGGTTTGGTGCCAGTACTGGTGACGTGTCACTCACTTTAGGGCTACGTCATGCGGGTAACATTCCGGAGAAGACAACTTATTTCAGTTAGAGATCAGGTGTTGAGGAAAATTACTACAAGTAATAAATTATTTATCATTATTTATATTTACAAATGAAATTTATAATATTATTCAGATTGTTAAGAAAAATACAAAACATTATCAGATATGTAGACATTATGTTAGTAATTTAGCTAGTTTTAAGGGTACTTTTTAACGCTCGTTTGGTTGTCGGATAAGAATGGCCAATATAATTAGCAAGAGATTATTAAATCCTCATTAATAATGAAGGTACTAATAATCATAATTTCAATAACAATATGCTGTTTGGTAGGAGTAGGATTAGTACAAAGAATTATTAATTAGATTGATCCAAATTATCTATTCCTAAATTGAAACTAAAAGTCTCCTTTTCCTCATGCCTTACATAATCAACATCTCTGCAACTCTATAAACCAAAGCTTCAAAAAATATAATTGAGAACCTTGTTATCACCACCAAATTTCTAAATCTCCAATCAAAATTTATTGCAAAAAAATCAGATTTAAAAAGAAAAAGATTATTCAGAGGAAAATACTTGACGAAGAAGAAAGACAAGATGTAGAATGATCCATGTTTTCGACAAAAGAATTTAATCCGTCTTTTTCTTACGGGGGGATTAATAATACCTGCACTAGTTAGGGATGAAAAATCCGGGTCTTAAGGCCTAATCCGATATAAGCGAATAATTAAGCCAAAAATTTTAATGCTTACCGAACAACTCATCTTCGAAATTACTAATCCAATTCGGATCTAAAAACTCCAACCAAACGGCCCTTAATTGTATAGTACCTTGCTGTATTTCCTTATTTATGCCTTCAATAAAAAATGAAATGAAATAATTTGAGTGATCAAGAAACTATCCCATTCCAATTACTTATTTTTGCTATCTAATTACTCCTGGCATTCGATTATAAGTGTCGTATATATTTTTCTTTTGATCTCTCACAAATGAATGTTGCATTTTAAAATAATTAAAAATAATAATTTTAATACACTTTTACGATATATAAACAATACTACATAGTATATAGTATTATATTTTTGTAAATTAGTCAAATTAATGATCTTAAATTTAAACTGACAGAGTATTATTACGTAAATAATGTTTACTCTTATACTAACAATTCATATACTCACTTCATCCCAATTAACTCTTCATCTTTTACTCAAAAGGGTGTCTCATTACAAACTTCATATTTTTAAATTTTTTTTAAAATGTATTACTATTATATTATACATATCCCGCTTGTCAAACTTCATACTTACATTACTTTTGAATATAAATAACTCTTTCTTAATTTTTGTATAAAAAAAATGGTGAAGCTTTAAATGAAACGGAGGGAGTATCTTGTATGTCACAAAGAAAATGAAATCCATGCAGTTGCTATGCTTGTGTTAATGACCAGAAAGTGGGTGGGGGTGCTGACTGACTAATTAACTGAATTCATCACCAGCAAACAGAAGCAGCAACACCATTTCGTAAACTACAAAAAAAATTATATGCAAAGCAATTGTAACATTACACCTAATAGTTTTCCATCTAAAATATTTTTTTAAAGAAAAAAACCTAAATTGAATGTTACTATAAATGTCCAATAAAATTTAAAAAATTTCTAGATCAAAGGGAATTTGAATTATTTTTTTGGGGCATTTGTTTGGGGACTGAAGAAGTATTTTTACATCACATTCTCCATAAATGATTTCTTTTATCAAACTAGATTTACTTTGTTACTCCCTTGGTCCCTAAATAAATGGCCTGATTTTTAAAATTATTACCAAAAAATGTTCAATTTTACCAAAAAAATTTGGGAGAAGTTACTAAATCGTCCCCCATTATACACAAGTTCTAATTCAGACTTAATGTTGTGATGCAATATAGCGAGATTATTAAGGATTTTTATGTGATTTTGTTAGAAAAATTGCTTATTTACGTTAATAATTTTTGCAAATGTGACTCAAAGTGAAATTTGAATAATTATTTAGAAGCGGAGGGAGTGTATTTATATAACAGAAAATTTTGGGGGAAAATATAAAAAGTCTTGTTTTTAACTTAAAAAAATCGGTACATGAATTTCAAACCAAACTAATCCGGCTTTTTGAACCGGTCATTGAACCGATTTTTAAAATAAAACAGGACTTTTATAATACTAGTTTCTCCCAAAACCAACTCGAATAAAATTCTTTTTTAGATAGTGATAAGGATTGCTTATAGATTAAATAAATACTCTCTTTATATCCCATAAGGAATAATTACAATAAAATGAAATGTATTACATCTCGTTTACAATTAATGTAACATATTAAGAATTGACAATATAATTTAATATACTTTTGCATCCCATTACAAAATAAGAACTAAGTTGGATGACGTTAATTTTCATTAACGTAATTGAAATTGTCACGGCCAGAATCACAAGTGATATTCAAGGTGATATAACTTGAGGATGCCTCTTAGGCAAGACTTTATCACTTTATAAAAAGAATTACACAAAGCCGAAATGTTCCCTAAGACTAATACAAGGTAAGCTCTATGGAACAAGAGATAAAGAACGGAATTCATTCCTAGCCTACACACAACTTGATACCAAGGTAATCAAGTGTGTAATTACAAGGGAGGATGGATGAAAAGAATCAAACAAAGAACTCTATCTCTCTTATACTTCGAAGGTGTGTATAATTGGCAAATCTTGACATATCTTCAAATGCATCCTTCCAAGCATATTTATAGTCTTCAATTACTTGAAGGCTACTTCAAAATAAACGACCTTAGGGTAAATGTTCTTTAGACGTTGAGGGAGAGTGGAGAAGTGGTTGGTGTGTTTCTCAATTCATGCGCCCACTTTCCTCAAAAATAGCATCCGTGTGCCTGATCTCCAAGCTCATGCTTCAACGCCTTGTACTCCCAAGCTTTCTCCATATTGTACTCTCTTTGAATCAGCAACAACTCTTTTGAATAAGTCTTCTCACGTTTTTAACGTTGTTGACACAAAGTAGCTCTTGGAACGATTTATGCATAAAATGTTATTTATGCATAAATCTTTCTTTTCCAAATTTCTCCATGTTTCTAGCTCATCCTCCAATCATATTGCAACCTGAAATATGGACATACAACATATACTATACAGATTATATTAGCACATTAGTACATAAATTAATAATCAAGAAATGTGCAACTATATAAATTTCAGCACAGGAAATCATCTGCGATATCATCTAGAATCTGGGAAATCATCTGCGATATCATCTGCAATTTACACTAACAATCTCCCCCTTAGTAGGATATTTCTTCTCAAACCTAATGTACTGCTTACCTGCAATATGTCAGTCCATAAACAGAGCATAGAGCATAGAAACAAAGTATAACATCTCCATGAAAATTAACTCTCCCTTAATCAAGGAGCTAATCTAAACAATAATTTATCAAAATAGACTAATTTATTTTAAACTTAAAATGTTTTTGAAATAAACTAAGTTAACCATTAAGCAAATAAACCATTGTACCAAAATATCATCCAAGCAAGCAAAACAACCTAACGATTAAAGTTTTAAACAAACCATCTAAAGTGTTTTGCCACCAACATAAACAAAATAAAAGTAAATTGTTTAGGAACCACATCACCAAATAAAAAAGAAATTGTTTAGGATACCACAAACAAAATCCACCGACACAGTAGTGGCAACATCAACCTTCAGGTATTCAGCTTTCTTCTTCTTCAAACTCCTCTTCTTATTCTTCCTTCTGATCTTCATCCCTATCACCTCCACCATCACTTTGGCCAGCACTGATGGTAGCACCTGTAGTAGCACCAGCTCCAGAAGCTGTAGCAGCAGCACATCCTCCCCCTGTTTGGGAAGAAATTTCATCAATAAAAGTATCAGTTGCCTGCTTAAGCTTGACCCACCTATCAACGAGTTTTCCAAATGCACTTAATTGTTTGTGCAAGAAATTCAGCACTGTCGTCTTTGGGATTGATGGAGAAGTGTTGCCCAGAAGATTGATCATATTAGACAAAATACTTGTAGCGTCAGTTCCTACAAAAATATTAGGGACAACACCTGGGGAAGCACTTGGGATATCACGTGAGGTAGTACCAGGAAGAACAGAAGCTGAACCAACTTTTTCATCAGATTTTTTCCAAGGAAGGTCTTTTGTATACCTGTTACCCTTTTTCAGTTGAGGATCAATGGTATAATACTCAGGTTCAGAGGTGAAAGAATCAGATGCTTCTATAGGCAATGATTGAAAGATTAAAACTTTGAAGATTAAAGAAGGATAGTGGAAAAAGGTAATGTTCATTTCTTTCTTTCTACCCCATGAAGCTAAGTGTTCGAACACTAATCTTCCAAAGTTAATCCTATTAACCGTAATGCTCTCGTCAGAGAGGTAAGCCTAGAAGCATGAAGCTTTTCCTTTAAAGGCCAGGACTGGATTTTGTTGTGGGTGAGGAATTTAACCATTTCATCCCTAATTCCCTATTAACCCTAATGCTCTCTTCATCTAAATTTGGGAGTCCAAGAACCTTATTAATAAGGGCTGGAGTAAAAGAATAAACCTTACCCCGCACAAAGACTTTCCCAAATTTCTCAGACCCTTCATTATCCAAATGAGCATGAAGGTTAGCAAAAATATTTCTCACCACACTCTCAACAAAGACTGAGGCATGATTATTTGCCTTAAAAAATCATGTCCTTTAAAAACCGAACCATTCCTTCCGTTTCTAACCGGCCCTCATCAATATATTTTTCTTTTAACAATTTCTTACTTAAATTGTTAAGCCAAAACTCCATGTTTTCCTTTTTATAAAATTCCAAAGTAAGAAACGATTTTGGAAAAGCATTATCTTCTTCAGTATGAACAAACTCATCACCAGAAAATTCATGATCACTAGGAACAGATTTTGTAGGAACAGAGGAGGGGGCAGGTGTTACCTCAGATGATATCCTCTTCTTGGTAGCACCCTTGGTAGCACTCACTGAAACTTTGGCCTTGCCCTTTCTTTTCTGAAAATCAGACAAAGTTTCCTCCTCTTCAGCATCCACCCAGGCATCGAAAGAGTCCACAGAAGGTTCCTTCTCCTTGTTAGCATCAAAATTCTCATCACTCACATGAGGTGATGACATTTCTAAGGAACTTTCTGAAACGTCAACCGGATCAGAGGTAGTATTTGATGTTTCCTTGGACCTTATTGACCTGATTCGATTGGAGGACCTCCTCTTTGTTACTTGAGGAGACAACTTGGCTGAGGGAACTTTTCTTTTCCTTTTCTCTTTTGGTTCGGCTAGGATGAGAGTAACCTTGGGAATGTCTTGATCAAAGGATGAAACAGGGGCAGCAGCTGGAACTACAGCCATTATGGGAGGAGAAGAGCTTGGTGTAATCACGGGTGAAATCTCCATGGCTACACGAGAGGCTGGACTAAGGGCAATGCTAGGAGAGATGTTCATTTGGTCGATGTTTGAGGGTTCGGTGTTGGTTTTGGATGGAGATGCCATGGTAATTTTTTGGGAATTTTGAAACGAGATTTGACCTAGAAAGCGAGAGAGAGAGAAAGAAGACGACATTGAAAGGGTTTTGAAAGGGGAGAGAGCGACGGTTACAGAGAGGGATAAGAAGAGATGGAGAGAAAATAGGAGAGTGGTTTAAGATAGGGAACAATGAATTTATTTGATTTGACAAGATTAAGTCCTATCTTAACTAAACCCCTATAAACCCTCATTGACCCCTATAAGCTACCTCTCTTATTTTACTTTAACAACTCACCCCTAATAGACCTTAACAACCCACAACTACACATGGTCGTTAAAAAAATATAATTATTTTTTTTAAAATATAACAAAATAAAATAAAAAATGAGTAAACCTAATATTGTAACCTTATCCGAGAATTAAGAGCACAAAATCAAAACAATTATGGGTTAGTTACTCAACCAAATTTACTAAAGATAAAGAAAACTTGTTGAAGACGTTTTCAAAATCATACTCTTTAGTTAAAAAGACTTTCAGATTTTAAAAAATTAATCAACAAATTTCGAAAAAAAAAAAAATATAGCACATACTAATTTGTTAAGGCAAAGATGGTAACACCTAGGATAACACATGTGATATAAATCCCCTTGATAAATATTTTCATTTTCAAGCATTTCAGGCATAACAAGCTTAGCCATTTTCAGGCATTTCAGGCATAATAAGCTGAGCAATTTTCATGCACTTTAGGCATAACAAGCCTATTTTTTTAAGTACATTGCTTGATATAAAAGGTCAATACACTTCTTTAAACAAGGAAGCATCGTAGTAACGAGCTCTGTGCCCCGAGTTTTATTTCAAGTGTAAAGATAAAGTGATTTATGCCTTTCAAGTAGAGTACACTGTAGTGGCGAACTCCATGTCCCTAATACTAAGCATAAATCACCTCATACATTCTCATTGGCAAGAGTACATCGTTGCAGCGAACACCATGCCCCGAGCTCGAGAGAATTGTATGAAAAAATTTGCCATTTTACCTTTTTATTTATCACAACACAATATTAGTGACTTTGTCACTTTAAGCACATGAAGGGGAATGATATCAAACATGTTAACCCAAGTAATAACCTACCATAACAAAAAAGTCAGCATGTGCCACAATCAGAACTAAGCTAACCATATAAAAGCTTTTTTTAAAAAAAAATAAACAGAAAAAAAATGATAATATACAAGTGTTACCCTGAGTGATAACATCACCTGGGGTAGCACTGACACACAGACTCAGAGATTACAAAGACCAAGAGATCTTTTCAAACTAGAAAATCTCTCGTGGTCTAAGGCCTTGATAAAGATGTCAGCCAGTTGATACTTAGTATCAATATGATCAATATTAATTAGGCCTTTATCTACCATATCTCTAAAAAATGATGACGTATATCTATGTGCTTAGTACGGGAATGCTGAACAGAGTTTTTTGAAATGTTGATAGCACTCAAGTTATCACAGTACATAGTCAAGGAATTACTCTCTAGGCCATAATCATCGAGCATATGTTTTAGCAAATAAGTTGTGAGCAACAACTACCAGCTGCAACATACTCAGATTCAGCCGTGGAAAGAGAGACACAATTTTGTTTACGACTATACCATTATACTAAATTGTTACCCAAATAAAAATATCCCCCACTAGTACTCTTCATATCATCCATATCCCCTGCCCAATTCGAGTCGCTAAAGCCTACCAAATTGGTGTTAGTATCCTTACTAAACCAAATCCCTAATTCACTTGTTCCCGAAACATATTTAATTATTTTTTTGACAGAATTAAGGTGGGAGACTTTAGGATTGGCTTGATAACGTGCACAGACCCTCACGCTAAACATGATATCAGGATGACTAGAAGTGAGATAGAGAAGGCTACCTATCATGGAACGATATAAAGTAGGATCAACATCCTCACCTACTTGGTCTCTACCAAGTTTAAGAGATGAACACATAGGGATTTTCGAACTCTTTGCCCCTTCCAACCCAAATCGTTTCACTAATCTTTTTGCATACTTGCTTTGTGAAATAAATATCCCTTCACTAAATTGTTTCACCTACAAGCCTAAGAAGAATATTAACTCAATCATGCTCATTTCAAATGTTGACATCATAGCCTCTACAAAATCTTTTAAACAAGTTTGAAAAGTAGAGCCATAGACTATGTCATCAACATAGATTTGAACAATGACTGTTTCCTTTCCATGCCTTAGAATGAATAAAGTCATGTCTGCTTCACCTCTTGTAAAACCATATTCAAGTAAGAAAGAGGTTAAACGACCATACCACGCACGTGGAGCTTGTTTCAAGCCATATAAGGCTTTATCAAGTCTATATACGTGGTTGGGTAGATGAGGATCTTCAAATCCTTTTGGTTGTTGAACATAAATTTCTTCTTTTAAATAACCATTTAAAAGGGCAGCTTTAACATCCATTTGAAACAAGGTAATTTTTAGATAACAAGCTATTGCCAAGAGGAGTCTTATGGACTCAATTCGAGCTACAGGAGCAAAGGTCTCATCAAAGTCAATACCTTCAATTTGTGTGTAACCTTGAGCCACGAGACGGGCTTTGTTCCGAACAATATTTTCTTGCTCGTCCGATTTATTTTTGAAAATCCATTTTGTACCAATTACATTAGTGTTAATGGGACGTGGTAATAAACACAAAACTTCGTTACGAGCAAATTTTTCAAGTTCCTCTTGCATGGCATGTATCCAAAAATTATCTTTTAAAGCTTCTGAAACATTTTTAGGTTCTAAAGAGGAAACAAAACAGGAATATTTTACCTTATGCTATGTTGTAGACATGCACACATACCTCACCATTTCACGATTACTAAAAGGATCATTGTTCCTTGTTCGTACCCCTTCATTTGCTTCTCCAATAATCTGAGAAGAAGGATGATCTCTTCTGATCCTAGCTGGTGGATCCCTTCTTAGATCTCCATGCATATCTGTATTATCATCAGCCTGTTCGTCATTCTCAGTTGCTGGACTATCTTCAGGTGATACCGGGGATGATATCCCTTCAGTGGAAACACTCTGGTCAGCACCCGTGGTATCACTTGCTCTACTTTCTTCCTCCAGTTCTTCCAGCAATATCAATGGAGATTCCTGCACTCCATCACCTGTAACACTTGCTAAGTCATCAAAAACAATGTTAACTGATTCTTGTATGGTCTTTAACCTAAGGTTATAAATCCTATATGCTCGACTATCCTGAGCATACCCAAGAAATATAGCCTTATCACTTTTGAGTCAAATTTGGCTAAGTAATCCCGATCATTTAGAACAAAACATACACACCCAAACGTATGAAAATAATGAACTTTTGGTATCCTACCATTCAAAATTTCATAAGGTGTCATTGTAGTACCGGGTCTTAGAAAAACTCTATTGGCCGTGTGGCAAGCCGTGTTTAAGGCCTCAGCCCAAAAAATATTTTTGAAATTCTTTTTGAAAACAACATCACACGGGCCATTTCAAGTAAGATCCTATTTTTTCTTTCAGCCACCCCATTTTGTTGAGGTGTTTCAGGAGCAGAAAATTCATATTGAATTCCTTTTAATTCACAAAAGGTTGAAAACAAAGAATTATCAAACTCCTTTTCATGATCAGACCTTATTCACATGATAAGAGCACAAAACATGTTTTTGATTTTAGCATGTAAGATCTTAAACTTTTCAAAAATTTCTGATTTTTCTTTCAAAAAACACTACCAGAAACAGAGGCTTTAGCGACGGAATCAACAGCGACGGAAGAATTCCATCGCTATATAGCGACGGAATAATTTTGGCGTCAAATTTACCAACGGAATTGAATTCCGTCGCTAACGTCCGTCGCTAAAAAGAATATTCCTGGAATATTCGTTTCATTATCGCCAGTAGATTGACGCCTGATTTACCGACGGAATACTTCGTCGCTAATTCTTTATCAGCGACAGAATTATCTCGTCGATGAAAAGTAATTATTTTTTTATTTTTTAAAATAAATCAGCGACGAAAATATTCCGTCGGTGATTATAACATTTAATTTTTAATTATTATTAATTATTCAGCGACGAAATTATTCCGTCGGTAGAAATTAATTATTTTTAATTTTTTTTTTAATAAACCAGCGACGGAATATTTCCGTCGGTGATAAATTAATTTTTTTTTATTTATCAGCGACGGAAATATTCCGTCGGTGATTATAACATTTATTTTTTAATTATTTTTAATTAATCAGCGACGGAATAATTCTGTCGGTAGAAATTAAATATTTTTTAATTTTTTTTAAATAAACCAGCGACGGAATATTTCCGTCGGTGATAAATTAATTTTTTTTATTTTTTTAATTTATCAGCGACAGATTTATTCCTTCGGTGATTATAGCATTTCATTTTTAATTATCTTTAATTAAACAGCGACGAAATTATTCCGTCGGTGATAAATATTTTTTGTTTTTTCGTTTTTTTTATTTATCAGCGACGGAAATATTTCGTCGGTGATTATAACATTTAATTTGTAATTATTTTTAGAACTAATTAACAAAATAACTAACTGAAAACATTAAAAAATTTAACTGGAAACGTTAGAAAATTGACTGGAATTTCAAAAAACTAACTGAAATTTTGAAAAACTAACTGAAAACGTTAAAAACTAACTGAAAACGTTAAAAAACTGACTGAATTTCTAAAAACTAGCGAAAACATTAAAAAGCGCATTTGAAATTCTAATAAACTAACTGAAAACGTTAAAAAACTGATTGAAATTCTAAAAAACTAACTGAAAACGTTAAAAAACTGACTGAAATTTCAAACGGTTATAAGTATATGAGATTTGAGATTTAGGATTTAGGGTTTAGGGTTTATGGGTATAGGATTTAGGGGTTAGGGTTTAGGGTTTAGGATTTAAGGTTTAGGGTTTATGGTTTAGGGGTTAAGGTTTAGGGTTTAGGGTTAGGGTTTAGGGTTTAGGGTTTAGGGGTATAGGGTTTAGGGTTTAGGGTTTAGGATTTAGGGTTTAGGGTTTAGGGTTTAGGGTTTAGGGGTATAAGTATATGATTTAGGGTTTAGGGGTTGGGATAGTATACTAGTGGTAGTAGTGGTGGTAGTGGTAGTATTAGTAGTAGTGGTGATAGTGGTAGTAGTGGTGGTAGTGTGGTAGTAGTGGTAGTAGCATGGTGGTAGTGGTAATAGTGATGGTAGTGGTGATAGCGGTGGTGGTGGTGCGTGGTGGTGGTGGCAGTAGTGGTGGTAGTAGTAATAGTTGTGGTGGTATAGTAATGGTGGTAGTGGTTGTGATAGTAGTGGTGGAGTGGTGGCCTGGTGGTGGTAGTGGTGGTAGTAGTGATTGTAGTGGTGATAGTGATGGTGGTGGTGTGTGGTGGTGGTGGTAGTAGTGGTGGTAGTAGTAATAGTTGTGGTGGTATAGTAATGGTGATAGTGGTTGTACGTGATAGTAGTGGTGAAGTGGCAGTGGTGGTAGTGGTGATAGTAGTGATTGTAGTGGTGATTGTGGTGGTGGTGGTGCGTGGTGGTGGTGGTAGTAGTGGTGGTAGTAGTAATAGTTGTGGTGTGGTATAGTAATGGTGGTAGTGGTTGTGATATTAGTGGTGGAGTGGTGGTGGTGGTAGTACGTGGTGGTTGTAGTGATTGTAGTGGTGATAGTGGTGGTGGTGGTGCGTGGTGGTGGTGGTAGTAGTGGTGGTAGTAGTAATAGTTGTGGTGTGGTATAATAATGGTGGTAGTGGTTGTACGTGCGTGAATGGTGGAGTGGTGGTGGTGGTAGTGGTGGTAGTAGTGATTGTAGTGGTGATAGTGATGGTGGTGGTAGTAGTGATTATAGTGGTGGTAGTAGCGGCGGAATAATTATGTCGGTGTTAATTAGATTTTTTTAAATTTGTTTAGCTCTATTTTTATTTTATTTTAATTTATGATTTATTTATTTTTCAAAAATAATATTTATTGACTCATATTTATTTTTTTGAGTGTAATTTAAAATAATTTTATTTAAAATAATTTTCATGTTTTATATAAATAAAAATAATGATGTTTATTAAATTAAAATTAATTAACCTCAGCGACGGAATTATTCCGCCGCTAAATATTAATTATAGCGGCGGAATTTAAATTTCGTCGGTAGATTTAATATTTAGCGGCGGAATATTTTCGTCGCTGAGGTTATTTAAACCAGCGGCAGAAATTTCCGTCGGTGGTGCATGCCAAGTCATCAATCCCCGTGATTACGTAATTACCAGAGGCGGATTTCCAGCGGCGGAATTTTCTGTCGCTGAGGTGAAATATAAATACAAATCTTTTACGCCCTAATTAAACACTCGTCTCTCCCTCTGATTTCATACTATCGCTCCTCTCTCTCTCTTCCCTCACCGAGCTGCCGCCGTCGCCTCATCACCGCCACGATCTCTCACCGCCGTCGCCTCACCGCCACGATATCTCAACGCCGTCGCCTCACCGCCATCCCTCTCAACTCCATCGCCACCGCCGTGTTAGGTATGTAAACCCTTTCTCTCTAATCCAATAATCCCTTTCTCTCTAATCCAATAAACCCTTTCTCTTTAATCCAATAATTGTTTGATTTCATTTTTCTGTCGATTCAATCCATCTGGAGTCATAGAGTCTGACAATTACGAGGTTTAGACAACCTAATAATCGGTATATAGGATTAAGGTGGCAAAGTGATTTTCAGCTGCCAATGATAAAGATTAATTCTTCCCTATAAACATGTTTGTGTGTAGGTGAATAGAATGGTTATTTAAATTACAATGGTTGAGCAAGACACCAAATTTCTACTGTGCTGAGGATGTATTATTTAGCATCCTATGCTTCCATATTTTATAAGTATTTTTTTATCTATAAGTATAGCCTTGGTTGTTATTATTGACTAAGTTATTCATTCCATCTCTTTAGGAAGCATATTTGCCTTTTTTTTTTTTTATCTGGCAAAACTAGCATGCGCCCGATTCTAAACTTAAGGTCACTCAATTTGGAAATGAACTTTATTTACTATAGCATTTTCAATAACACTTGGGTTACTGCTGATGTAAAGTCTCTTAAGTTAATGGGCTTTTGGAAGGAAAATTGCCCCGTATGCCCTTAATAGGGGCATGTTAGCCAATCCCTTTATATATTGTCCCATTCCTTCTACTTTGAAACTTAGTCAAGGTGGAGCTAAGTGGAAGAAATTCATAGAATATAGCTCAACCTGAATATCAATGTTATTATATTGGTTTGAGATATTGAAAAGTTGAATGTGTGACTCTTTTTTGATGAATTGATGAATCCTGATTCAGTGGGTTCATTTCTTTGGTGTTTTTTGGATGGAATATAATGATAGGATTCTTAATGATCTATCTTGTTAAGCTTGATAGACATTGTTGATTACTTAACATGGTATCAGTCTTGTTCAACTCTCCACATATGGATGGGTCACATCACATGTAAGGGGAGTGTTAGGCTTGATATGCACTGTTGGGCTCTTATCTAACTGTATTGGCGGTCTCGGGTCATGCCAGAGTTTTGGCCCAACTGGAAATCATTGCCACGGGAGGAGAAGGAGAATGCTTGGGAGGAGTTTAAAATAATGTGTTAATGGTTTTTATTTAAAACTTAAATGTTAGTTTGTTATTAAAATGTTATAATTAATAATGATTATATTCTTTTAGTTTTGTAATGTTATCATTATATGTTGTAGGGGAAATTTACATGGACGCCGGATATCGACGAGACGTCGGTTAAATATGTTTTCAGGAAACAGTGTTCGAAGTTATTTCGGGATCATATTGGTAACATATTTATCTATCATTAATTAGTTTAATTAACAATTATTATACTCTTTTAATTTTATAATGTTATCATTATATGTTTACGAGATATTCATATTTTTATAGGTATGACGATGTCTAAATTTTATATTAAGCGGCTCGAGGCGAAATTACAGCCCTTGACACCTCCTTGGATGACCGAGGAGGTGTTTCTTCGCTTTTGCGAACATTGGTTGTCGGATGGGGCGATAGCTATCGCCCAACAGGCTCGGGCAAATAGAGCAGGCTCCACGGGGTCGGTGACAAAGCATACGATGGGGACGATACCAGTCAGCGAGCATCACTACCGTATGGTATGTATGTTAGTTTAAATGTAGTGTATGCATGCTTTTAAATAGGTTTATGTACGTATGTTAGCTGGGAGCCATGTTGATGCTATGAAATCCATGGTTTTAGTGTAAATGTAGTGTATGTTTTCTTTTCTAAGATTATCCCTAAATCCTAATGAATTAAGTAAATATTATACTCACAACTTTAGTGATTAAAGAGAACATTTTTTTATCACAAGGATAATATGGGAAGCTAAATGTTGCATTTATGCAATTTCAAAATAATAATCTCGCTTCTTTTATTTAGAGGAAAAGGAACATGGCCCAGATGTCAGTTTTTTGGATGTTTTCGTTACCACCCATGTTCGACCTCCTACATCGCCCGATCAACCTCCGCAATGGGTTGGCGATCGCTCTGCTAATGCCTTTGTAAGTAAATTTATTTATATATAAATCACTTGATTTTGAATATGTAAATTTATTTATATACATTACATTGTGTATATGATTATATTTGTTTGTTTTATTTTGACAGAGTACATATCAAGCCGCCGTTGTTCCCGAAGGTACTCCTCCCGGCCAGCCCATTCCTTTCGTGCCTGAAGTTTGGCGCTCGGTCACCTCGGATGGACATCCAAAGAGAGGAGACCGAGTGTTAGGGATGGGGGATTACGGGCTGCAATGCCCATCGACGTCGACCGGCCGTCGGCCAAATGTTTTCACGCCCAATACTCGGTATAATGATCTGAGGATCGACATTCTGGAGGCTCAGCTGGCTGAGGAGAGAGCACATGCTAGGGCAGAGCTTGCGCAGCATCAGGAGGAGACGGATCGTAAATTTCAGATGTTGATGGCCCCGGATGCAGAGAATCAGAGCAGGCGGTAATTTCCAGCCTCCCCAATCCCCCCCGAGTTGATTTCGTACTATTTTATACTTGTTTGTAATAACATTTGTGATATTTGGTACCCACGGGAGCCCCGACCCCCCCTCCCCCCACCATCCCCGCCTCCCGATTTGGTACGGTGATTTTGATTTTTAGTTTGGTACGCTGATTGGTACTATTTTATACTTGTTTGTAATAACATTTGTGATATTTGGTACCCGCGGGAGCCCCGGCCCCCCTCCCCCCTCCCGATTTGGTACGGTGATATTTGGTTTTTAGTTTGGTACATTGATATTTGGTTTTTAGTTTTATAGTTTTAGTTTTATCAATTGAATTGTTATATCAGGTACAAAAAAAAAATGGTTAATTGATATTTTAAATTATTTTTTTATTTTATTGCATTATCAGCGACGGAAATTTTCGTCGCTGTATTAATTAATTTTAATTGAATTTTTATTCCAGGGACGAAAATTTTTGCCGCTATATATATTTATTTTAATTTAATTTAATTTAATTTTTATTTTCACTGGCGTAATATTCCGTCGCAGGAATAAAAATTTAATTAAAATTAATAAAATTAGCGACGGAAATTTCCGTCACTGAATTAATATAATTTAATTAAAATTTTAATCCAGCGACGGAATATTCCGCCGGTGAAAATAAAAATTTAAATAAATTATATTAATTCAGCGACGGAATTTAGCGGCGAAAATTTCCGCCGCTAAAACATGTTTTTCTGGTAGTGAAATTCACCCAAGTAAATCTAGAAAAACCATCAATTATGACAAAAGTATATCTCTTACCTCCTAAACTTTCTACCTCAACTGGACCTATTAAATCCTTATGTACAAGTTGAAAACAGTGGATTGTTCTAGAGTACTCCTCATGATGTTGGGTAGCACTATGGGCAACGCGTGTTTGTTTACCTTTGAGACAATTTTCACATATGATTTTCTTACTTATGTCCAGACTAGGTATACCACTTATAGCTTCAGCCTTAATGAGTTTTACAATGTTACGAAAATGGACATAACCCAACTTTTGATGCCACAATGTAGAATCATCAATTCTCACAGAATGACACACTTGTTTATCCTCAACAAGATAACATTTATTACTTGACCTAGTACCTGACATAACACAGTTATTGGTACAATAAAAAACTTCACAAGTGTTTTTATTGAATTTCACTTCAAGATTGTCATCACAAAGTTGGCTAATACTAATTAAATTAGTTACAAGTCCATCAACATGCAAAACATTTTTCAAAGAAGGAAATCCAATCATATTTAGAATGCCTTTTCCTACTATATTACTCTTGCCACCATCACCATATGTTACACTACCACCTTGAATAGGTTCATATTCCTTTAAAAACATTTTTGTTCCCGTCATATGACGTGAACAACCACTATCAAAATACCATGAACCTTCAACATTAGTTTTTAAGGCAGTGTAAACAACATCACATCTCAGGTTAGACATAGGTTTCCATGCTTTCCTACTTCGATAATATCTCTTTTGACTGCAAGTGATATCTGACGTGCTAGACAACACTTCAGGTAGCACAGAAGAACTGGACTTTTTCTTTAAAAGCGTTTTACAGTCATTTTTCAAATGTCCTGTTGAGTAACAATAGTTACATACTTTCACTTTGTCAGAAGACTTATCAGAAGATAATAGTTCAACGTTATCTCTTTCTTTAACAAAAACTATTTTATCTTCCTTATTAGCCAAAGTAGATGTAATAGCATTTAAAGACTCTTGAAAACCCTTACATGCCTTGAGTGGTTTGCTCAACCCAAGAATTTCATCCATCTTGGAAAAACTCGTGTTGAGTTTCTTAAGGTGACCTCGGCAAGAGTAAGCTTGGCCTTAACTTTGTCTAGCTCCACATCCTTCTTTGTGAGTTGAACTTCCAACCTAGTCAAGCCATCAGTCAGAGATTTTGAACTTCTTTGGATAGAGACACCACCTTCTTGTTCTCTTTCTTCCATTCGTCAACCAATTCTTTGCAAAGGTCCTTAAGACCGCAAATGAGTTCATCCTTGCTGAACTCAATACTTTGTTCACCCTCTTGTGAACTACCTGCATCCATGTTAACAGAACCCACAAAACAAACAACATTAATTAAATTAAAATATGTATACCTGCAGGATGATATCTCAGGCGCTATCCCAGCTTGGATATCACATGAGGTATCACTGACAGTGTCCGAGTCATAATTTGTGACCACCATTGCTGTTTGATCTGAATCTTCAGATTGGTTGGTCTCCTCATCTTCATTGTCACTGAGGAATACCATATTCTTACCAATCTTCCTTAGAGTATTTGCACACTCGTTCGAGTAATGACCCCACCCAGAGCATGCGTGACATTGGATTGACTCAAGGTACTTCGGATCAGATCTAGATTGATCTGATGATGCTCTCCTTATGGGACCACCTTTCTGAGTAGATGAAAATGTCCTCTCGTCATTGAATTGTACACCTTGGTTTGTTACTCTTTAGCCTTCACCTGCACATTTTCTTTGTTAAACTTTCTTAACATAGAGTTATATTTTCTAGCAAGCAAGGCAATACTAGCATCTTCACCTAATTCCTCAAAAATTTCGTCATCCTCATCAGTTGATAAACTAGAGGATTGAACTTTTAAAGCAACACTCTTGCCTTAAAAATTTTCACTTTGCTCACCAAGGTTTAACTCAAAATTTTTTAAAATGCTCATTAAGGAATTGATGTCCATAGTAGAAAGATTGTGAGCCTCTTCTATTAAAAAGCTCAGGGAGAGTTCTAATAGCCTTTGAAACCAATTGTTTATTTGTAAAAGGTTCACCTAAAAGTTGACACTCATTAGCTATGTCAAACAATTTTTCAAAATAAGAGGAAATGTTATCATTTTCATCCATTCTCAACCTTTCAAATTTGCTAGTAAGACCTCTAAGTTTGTTTTCACTCACACTAGAATCACCTTCACAAAACCTTTGTAAAATATCCCAAGCTTCCTTAGCTGTGGAACTATTTTAAACAAGTTTAAAAATGTGCATGTCAACCCACTCAAAAATAGCATTAAGATCTTTTTCATTGTAGTTACAAGGACAATCTCTTCATTAGTCCACTCGCCTTCAGGTTTAACCTGAATATCACCATCCTCATCAGGAGGTAACAGTGGAAGAGTATATCTATTAACTACAGATCTCCATGCTCGAAGATCAATTGATTTGATATGCGAGCGAAGACGGATCTTTCAATATGCATAATTTGAACCATCGAAAACAGGAAGACGTTTTTGGTTTAGATTTGCAGGATCAAAAGTCATGACACCTAGACCAAGCACTTAGTAACGTCAAGTGACCAGCTCTGATACCAATTGAAATTGTCACGGCCAGAATCACAAGTGATATCCAAGGTGATAACAGCACCAACGATAGCACTTGTGATAGCACACACACACACTTCGAAAATAAAAACAATTTTGTAAAAGAGATTGCAGCGGAATAATAACATCAAAATTGTTTTTCTCAAGTTATATAAATAATATAACTTGAGGATGCCTCTTAGGCAAAACTTTATCACTTTATAAAACGAATTACACAAAGCCGAAATGTTCCCTAAGACTAATACAAGGTAAGCTTTATGGAACAAGAGATAAAGAATGGAATCCAATCCTAGCCTACACACAACTTGATACCAGGATAATCAAGTGCGTAATTACAAGGGAGGATGGATGAAAAGAACCAAACAAAGAACTCTATCTCTCTTATGCTTCGAAGGTGTGCATAATTGGCAAATCTTGGCATATCTTCAAATACATTCTTCCAAGCATATTTATAGTCTTCAATTACTTGAAGGCTACTCAAATAAACAGCCTTGGGGTTGTCTTGGACGTTGAGGGAGAGTGGGGAAGTGGTTGGTGTGTTCCTCAATTCAAGTGCCCACTTTCCTCAAAAATAGCAACCGTGTGCTTGATCTCCAAGCTCATGCTTCAACGCCTTGTACTCCCAAGCTTTCTACATTTTGTACTCTCTTTGAATCAGCAACAACTCCTTTGAATAAGTCTTCCCACGTTTTTATCGTTGTTGACACAAAGTAGCTCTTGGAACAGTTTATGCATAAAATGTTATTTATGCATAAATCTTTATTTTCCAAATTCCTCCATGTTTCTAGCTCATCCTCCAATCATATTGCAACCTGAAATATAGACATACAACATATACTATACAGATTATATTAGCACATTAGTACATAAATTAATAATCAAGAAATGTACAACTATATAAATTCCAGCACAGGAAATCATCTGCGATATCATCTGGAATCTGAAAAATCATCTGCGATATCATCTGCAATATACACTAAGAGTAATGAACCAACTCGTTAAATAATTTAACAATAGTTAAATAAGTAACATCCATTTCATCTTCATTCTCTTTTCATCTCTATCTTGCATTTTTTCAATTTCAAAACATGGATGAACACATTATTGTTAGCCTAGAAATGCAAATCTAAATATCCAAAATGAAAGCTGAAAATCAAAATCAAAATAAATTCAAAAATCAAAATCAAAATCAAATCTAAAACATACACACACACACACACACACACACACACACACACACACACACATTTTTAGTCTCCTCTTTACATCTCGGGCCACCGTCAAATATATCTAGATTTGACATTCCCGGTAGTGGCCACCTCCCCAGCCCTCGACGCCTTCACCGCCATTAATCGACCGCATCCTCGCTTTGCTGCTTCATATTCAGTGAGTTTTTCGTTCTCCCTCTTCCTCTGTTCAGATCTGTAAACTGGTAAATAATTCCTTGCCTTTCTCATTGATACAACACTCTTTAAATAGGTAGATGATTACAAACAGGTAACAACAATAGCAATCCCATGAAATTAGGTTCTATCCTAAGTAACCAAATACTAGCAATCTCCTAAATGATTTACATAGGAAGTGAAGATATATACAAACATCTACCAAGATATGTACCAGGAATATATACAAAGATATGTACCGAGAATATTATCACATGTGTGATAATATTCTAACACTCCCCCTCAGTCGAAACGGGAGGAAGACGAACACTGAGACTGTCCCGAAAGTCTTCAAATAAGACTAGGGGAAGACCTTTCGTAAAAATATCCGCTAGTTGGTGTCGGGAAGGAACATGATGAACTCTAACTTCAACCCGAGCTACCTTTTCACGAACAAAGTGAATATCTAATTCGATGTTATTGGTACGTTGATGTTGAACTGGATTCCCTGAGAGATAGATGACACTAATATTATCGCAATAAACCATCGTTGCAGTGTGAACGGGACAATGGAGTTCCAACAGCAAGTTACGTAACCAACATGATTCCGACACTACGTTGGCTATCCCTCGATATTCTGCCTCCGCACTAGAACGAGAAATAGTAGCCTGGCGCTTGGCAGACCATGAAATGAGATTGTCCCCTAAAAAGACATAGTATCCCGAGGTCGAGCGCCGTGTATCTGGGCATCCTGCCCAATCGGCATCAGTAAATGAGACAAGTGATGTTGTGGACGATGGATATAAGTACAATCCATAGTGACTGGTACCATGAACATAGCGAATTATTCGCTTCAAGGCCTGCATGTGAACCTCGCGAGGGTCATGCATAAAGAGACACACTTGCTGTACTGCATACGTGATGTCCGGCCGAGTGAAGGTGAGATATTGAAGCGCTCCTGCTAGGCTTCGATAATGGGATGGATCGGAGTATGGTTCACCCGAAGTAGAACCCATTTTAGACTTAGTATCAACGGGAGTAGGAGAAGCTTTGCATGATGCCATCCCCGCACGCTCAACTATCTCCAGTGCATATTTCCGTTGAGATAAAAATAACCGATATTTAGACCTTGAGACAGCAATCCCAAGTAAATAATGAAGAGGGCCTAGATCCTTCATTGCAAATTCCGAACTGAGTGATGAGATAATAGACTGACAAAGCGAAGCGGAGGAAGCTGTCAGAATTATATCATCAACATATACCAATAGATAGGCCATCAACCCATTTGCTGAGTAAACAAACAAGGAGTTATCAGAGCGACTTTGAGTGAACCCCAAGGAAGAGACAAAATCACCAAATCGAGTAGACCATGCACGCGGTGCTTGCTTGAGCCCGTACAGAGACTTCTTCAGTAAGCATACATGATCTGCATACTCCTTACTACGAAACCCAACTGGTTGATACATATACACCGTCTCGTTAAGATGCCCATGCAAGAAGGCATTCTTAACATCAAGTTGGTGTATTGGCCACTTCTTAGATAGTGAGAGACTTAGAACAGTCTGAATAGTTGTCGGTTTGACAACGGGACTGAATGTCTCCCCACAATCAATCCCCACCCGTTGAGTTTTCCCATCACATACTAACCGAGCCTTGTGTCTATCAAATGAACCATCTGCCCTGTCTTTATGAGAAAAAATCCACATAGATCGAATAACATTAGCTTGGGGGGGACGGGGCACCAACTCCCACGTCCTATTTTCAATAAGCGCAGTAAATTTATCATGCATTGCCATTTTCCAATTAGGGTCTTGGAGAGCAAATATGGGAGACTTTGGAATAGGTGATTTAGTGACAGTGATATAAAGACTGAGTGGAATTTTAGGTTTAAATATTCCACTTTGGCTTCTAGTAACCGGACCACGGGAAGGAGGAGGAGGATTCTGGGTAGGAGACATGGCAGTAGGCCGAAAATCAGAAGAAGCCGGACCAGGAGAAGCTGGACCAGGAGAAGCTGGACCAGAAGAACTCAGAGATGACCCAACACCAGGAGAATTAGTGGGCTGCTGAGTGGGCTCGGCCGGCTGGTAAGTTTCAGTTGGTGACTGAACTGAAGCCTGGGCTGGGGAATTCACATGGGCCAAGACATATGGTGAGAGCTCATCATCAAGAAAAGAATAAGATGAGGTCTGGGAAGTGTGTATAAAGGAAAAAGGGAATCGAGTTTCATCGAAAATAACATGGCGACAGATGATAATTTTCTTAGTTAAAAAATCATAGCATTTATACCCTCGATGATTTGAGGGATATCCCAGGAATACACACGAAGATGATCTTGCTTGAAGCTTGTGGATCGTTGGAGAAGGAAAAAGAGGGTAGCACAAACAACCAAAAACACGCAAGTGATCAAAAATAGGGTTCTTTCGATAGAGAATTTGGATGGGTGACATGAATTGAAGAGAATGATTCGGGAGGATATTTAGAAGATACGTTGCCATATGAGCCGCATGATGCCAAAATGAAGGGGGGAGGCTAGCATGGGATAACAACGTACGAATGATGTTATTAATAGTCCTAATTTTCCGTTCGGATTTTCCATTTTGGGGTGAGGTATATGGGCATGAGAGACGGAAAGAAAGCCCATGATTGTTACAAAAATCCCAAAAAGTTTTATTATCGAATTCGCGACCATTATCACATTGGAAAGTTTTGATGTCTCGTTCAAACTGTGTTTTTATAAAGGTGCGAAAATAATGAAGAGGGCCTAGATCCTTCATTGCTAAAGGAAAAACCCACAAATAACGCGAAAAATCATCTAGAAATAACACATAATAACGATGACCCGATGAACTCAATACGGGTGAAGTCCATAAATCACTATGAATTACGTCAAACGGAAATAAAGTGCTAGAAGTAGATTGTTCAAAAGGCAATTTTACATGTTTTCCTAACACACAGGCTTGGCAAACATGAGAATTTTTAGACCTAGTACAATCTATAAATTTATTGGTAATAAGAGAATTCATGACAGGCATGCCGGGATGGCCCAAGCGTTCATGCCATAAATCCGGAGATAACGAAGCAAAAGAAAACTGAAGACTTGACGACTTTGTGTTGGTGACAGGATAAAGGTCCCCGCTACTCTCACATCTCATAATGTGTCTCCCCGTCCGGAGATCCTTCACAGAAAAACCAAAAGGGTCAAATTCGACAGATACAGAATTATCAGTTGTGAATTTACGGACGGAGACTAAATTCTTAATGATTTTAGGTGCATGAAGAACATTTTTAAGTATGAGATTTGGATGAGACGGAGTGAGTTTAGACTGTCCATAACCTTTTATTGGAATTGAATGACCGTTGCCAACCATTATGCCATGATGAGTGCTTAATTGAAAATAGGGAGAGAGTGTACCTGAACCCGATGTCATGTGCGAGGTGGCGGCTGAGTCCATGAGCCAATTGGGGGAAGGTGGTTGCATACTCTTGGTGTGCATGACTGACTCTATGTCTGTTGGAGTATAACCAGTTGAAGCCGCATATGCCCGAGGGGGCTTTGGACCCAAAAACTGTGTTGCCGCGTGGTGATGTGCTGCCGAGCCCAACCACCCGCCGTGGGGTACGGGCAAGGAGGGACAGCCAAGGCCAATTCCAAGTCGGCTGGCGATTTCCAGACCACGCTTGGTTCTACCCACGGTTGCCGATTCCCGGCCCACGACCGTGGCCACCGCTGCAGTCGAGACCCATCCGCCCGTCCACCACGCCCATTATTATTGCCTCCTTAACGAGACCCGCCATTCTCGCCCACCTTTACCCCCATTTTTTCGGACCCGCCATTCTTCTTCCCATTATTTTTGTTCTTTGAACCACCGCCGGTTGGAAGAGAGGGTGGGGCCGAGGGGGTAGCGGTAAATGGGTTTATCATATCACGGGCCACCATTCTTGAGGCCGTCGATGCTTTCTTACGGAAACCGCTTCCTCAAGGATTAGCATAGAGCGGGCTTGATGAAACTTGGGTAGGGGATTACTTTGACGAAGGAGGGTGGCAACCCCGTTGTAAGCCTCAGTCAAACCTGCTACCATTTGCAAGACCATTCTGTCATTGCCCACCGGAGAACCAACATTCTTGAGTTGATCTGCAATTTGCTTCAAGGCTTGACAATATGCAGATGCCGATGGAAAAGCTTCCATGAGAGTCGAAGTAAACTCCTGTTCAAGGCTCACGGTACGAGTTTTTGTTATCTTCAAAGATATCCTTCAATGTGGTCCAAGCATCCATCGCCGTTTGATCCGGTTCCAAGATGGTGTTAAGGAGGTCAGGAGAGATCGTCCCATAAATCCAGCCAAGAACCTTGGCATCAAGTGTAGAATACATCTCAATCTCCTCATCAGTAGTCGGTTCCTTCATCTTTTTGGTGGGAGGGACAATATGATGGAGGACTTGAAGGGAGCGAGCGTGGACTTTGAACACCTCAGCCCACGTAGCATATTGCACATTCTCAAGTTCAAGAACAACAGAGATGTTGTTTTTGATATTTGTCACGGCCATAGCCGGATGGATCGAAGAACGAGACCCAGACATCCTTGAGAATACAGAAGAAACAAGAAAAACGGAAAGAATGGAAGGAGGAAAAATAGACCGATGAAGTTCACAGAGAAAAAGAGGCGCATCGGAAGAAGAAAACTTGCCCTAGATCTCTCGTGATACCATGTAAACTGGTAAATAATTCCTTGCCTTTCTCATTGATACAACACCCTTTAAATAGGTAGATGATTACAAACAGGTAACAACAATAGCAATCCTATGAAATTAGGTTCTATCCCAAGTAACCAAATACTAGCAATCTCCTAAATGATTTACATAGGAAGTGAAGATATATACAAACATCTACCAAGATATGTACCAGGAATATATACAAAGATATGTACCGAGAATATTATCACATGTGTGATAATATTCTAACAAGATCTACCAACTTTCCCTCTCTTTTTTGGCGAAATCCTTAGATAAATATGCAATATTGCAATTGGATTGACTGAAAGCTTTTGGGTAATTCCAATTTGAATATGGTCAATTTTATTGTTCCTAATCCTTAAATGGCACGTACCTAGTTACCCATTGTTCCTCCGTTCAGATCTAACACTTTTTCCATTGTTCTATTTATGTTTGAATTTGATTTATCATTCAATAGGCTAACGGATGTTAAATATATTAAACGGATGTTAATTTTTTTCTTATGTTGTTGACATTTCAGTTAACTTTTTAACGTCGTTAAAGTGCGTTCCATTATATGTAATAACATGATAAATTAAGTTACATTAAGATGTCAATTATTTGTATGTTATAATAATTGTAAAAAATACTAAAGTACGTTATATACTCCCTCCGTCCCACTATACTTGACACCCAAGGGGTGGGTTCAAAAACTAAGGAAAAAGAATAAAATAAAAAAAATGTGTGGTGAAAAATGAAGAGAGAGAATGAGTGGGGTAAATAGTAGTGTTGGTTGAATAAATGTGTGGTAGAAAATGAAGAGAGAGAATGAGTGGTGGGGTAGAGTGAATATAAAAATATAAAAACTTGGTTATTTTTGGAAGGTGTCAAGTATAGTGGGACGGCCCAAAATGGAAAGAAGTGTCAAGTATAGTGGGACGGAGGGAGTATATATTTGTCGTTCACCCTATCGCGAAATAAATGTTGTACTTTTTGTATGTTAGTATAAAAGAATTTTGAGCAATAATTTTATTGATTAATTTATCTTAATTAAAATTTGATTTTTTTATTAATAGTATTTATGGTGTGTATCAATAATAAAAAATTTATATTATTATTAAAATAATTAAATTAATCAACGCTTATTCCTCAATGTTTTTTTATAAAAATAAAAAATGTAACATCTATAGTATAAATCACACCTCCACTATCTACAGTACTATGAACAGTTTCATCTGCCGAATTTCCCATTTTGCCCTCACTAAGTTGTCTTTTTCCCATTTTGCCCTTTAATTTTTTTTTTTTAAAAACGTGTCCTTGGACACGGGCTTAATTAAAAAAAAAAAAAAACGTGTCTCAGTCTGACTTTTACTAGTATTTATTATGAACGGGAGAGGGGGACTAACAAGATAGAGAAAAATAGAAAGAAAGTTGTTTTGATACTGCATTGTATAGGTAAGTTGTTTGGTCTGGTGGTGCAGCACAGCACAGCAGCAATGAATTTGACTAGTTAAGTTACTGTTTGACCGTGACATGAGTAGGTCAAAAATAAAACCACATCCTATGAAAATGAGCTTTCAAAACTGCAATCCCAAAGTATGAGTTCTTGTCTTTAGCCTTTTCATAGGCCTGAAAATACACTACTAGTAGCTAGTGGCGAGAAGTAGGTATCAACTATCTAACTTTGTCACTTTCACACATCACATGTAGTAATTAATTAAAAATTGGATTTGGTTTTTCTATTATTAGAAACGAGTAAGTTTTAAGTTTTAGAGAAAATCTGTTTCTTTATACTCCCTTCGTCCCGGAACAATCTTCACACTTTCCCTTTTGGGCGTCCCAAAACTTACTTCACACATTTAAAACTTACCTAAAATGGAAAGGAATCTTTACTATTCCCTCCACTCATTCTCTCTCCTACATTATTTTAATACTCACAACACCATTATAATTTACTATTCTCTCCACTCATTCTCTCTCCTATTTTATTTTCACACTCACAACACTTTCAATATAATACTCCCTCCTTAAAACTAGTGCAAACAGTGTTTGTGAACATTGTTCCGGGACGGAGGGAGTATATACGTTATGAAAAATCTACTTTTATTTTTAAAAATATCAAGTTTAGATCTTAAAATATTGAGTTTAAATCTTAAAATATTTAGAAAATAAAAGACGTTAAAACAGTAAGTTTAAACTAAAAAATAAAATAGCGAGTTTAGGCTTTAAAACAGTGAATTTAGGCTTTAAAACACCAAGTCGATATATTTAAAAACAGAATTTTTTATAACTTATGGAGAAACAGGTTCCCCCAAAATTTTCTGATTAGAAAGATTCAAAAGATTATTTTACTCAAATTTAAAATTATAAAATGAATTTTTTTTTTATTATTTCTTTATTTTGTTGGAATCAGAATGATGGAATTAGAAGGAGAATTAAATTTAGGCAAGAAGGAGAAGGGAATATGTGTAGAATATATTATGAAGGCTTTGTATTTTTTGTTCCACTCCTCAAACTCCAGATTATATGAATATTTAGGGCTCGTTTGGTAGGTCGATATGATTAGCCTGTGTTAATAGTGTGTTAATAGTGGGGGATTATTAATCAGGGGATTAATAACACCACCCTTTTCTTGGGGATTAATATGAAGGGGTTAGAGGAGATAAGAGTGGATAAGAAGCTTATCCGAGTTGTACCCAGGATTATTACTCCCATTACATTTAGCCTACCAAACACCAAGATTATTGGACTAATAATCATATCCAACTCTAATCAGGCTACCAAACGACCCCTTATACTACTCTTAGTACATCGGTTCATCCCCTAATACATCCCCTTAATTAAGTTCACACTCCTAATTAATTCCACATACATCAACTGCTAATACATGAACTAGAGATTTCTACAAAATTAACTGATGCATGAACTAAGACTTACACTTACTAAATTTTTGTTTATCTTCAACGTATTTATGAGTTTTATACGTAATATTCAAAACAATTATTCAGTAACTATTTTCTAACGCACTTTCTCTTTCTAACTCAATTATCTACACTCTCAATACATCTCATTTTTTATAAATTTTTGAAACCACTATTTTCTTTAAACTTTCTAATCTGGAGGGAGTATACAATTTGATTGTACATTAGACAGATTGCTTAATTATTTCTCATAAATGTATTATCTCTGTTAGAGAGGACGTTTTCAAAAAAAAAAGATAATAAAAAATTATAACCTTGATAAACAATCTAATGAATCAGATTAATTATAACCAAAAACAGAACCGTTCAACTGTAAAATCTTTCGAGCATAACAAAACTGAACCTATTATGATGAACACTACAATATTATTAGGGTTTTTTATATGCATAAAGGATCCTTGGTCCCAACCGCCTTTTAATTTCTACGTCATCAAACAGACACATTTTGGCAATAATGTTTTTACTAAAATGTAAAGTGTTTTAACCAAGTAATTACAAATTTTCATTTAGCCTAATTTAGGATGATCACAAAATGTGACATCTAGGTCATAGCCACCAGGGGTGTTCAAGATTCAGATTGATTCAGATTTTATCAAAATTTTAAAAAAATAGAACCGGATTAATTGTTTGGTTCTACCTAAATTTAGGATCAGGATTAGACCATTATATTACATGATCGGTCACATTGGTCTGATTCCAATGGTTCGGTCCATGTCCGATTTCATCGGTTCCACAAGTTACACTACTATATACTCCCCCCGTCCCGGTAATTGCTTCACCATTTTTCCTCGGCACGCAAATTAAGTGTTTCAAAAATGTTGTGAGTGTAATAGTAAAATAGGAGAGAGAATGAGTGGAGAAAATAGTAAATTTGAAAAATGTTGTGAGTGTAATAGTAAAATAGGAGAGAAAATGAGTGGGTAGAATAGTAAAGATTCTTTGCCAAAAAAGGAAATGTGAAGCTTCTAACGGGACGCCCTTTTGGGTAATTGGTGAAGCTTTTATTGGGACCGAGGGAGTATTTTTTTAAAGATAAAACATGCAACAACTATTTTTTTCATGAAACCAAAATATAAGACGATTACATAAACAAAGTTCAAATAAAAATATTCATATATACAGCAAATTAACTGAAATATAGGAACAAAAGAGAAAAACATAAACATGATTTCAACCCTAATAACTAAATTCAGATGCAAAATTGTAAGAAAATTGAAAATACGAGTAGATTGAAGGTAGAGACTGAGAAAATAACATCAAAATCTCATTAAATCATTACCTTTTATTGGAGATTTGAGAGGCAAAATAACAGAGTAATGATGTTCTGCAATCTCGCACGAAAAAACAGATCTGCGTCATAGATTAATTACTTCCGTTACAGCTACGCCGTCGGTAGAGATCGATGGTGGTGCCGTGGTTGGACAGCTGAGTCGAAATCAGGGCGCCGCCATGAAAAATCAATTTGATTTCTAGGGTTGAGAATTGAGATGAGAGAAAGACGAGAGAGTGGAAAAGCGTAGAGAGAGAGGGATAGAAAATCAAACGGCGGAAATGAAAAAGATATAATAGGGTTAGGGTTTTTGTAAACTTGTAATGTCGCTGGATGGATAAGGTCACAACAAAATTATTTTATTTTTTTGGAAATTAGGAATTTGAAATTATGAATATATATATATATATATATATATATATATATATATATATATATATATATATATATATATATATATATATATATACTCCTCCGTCCCGAACATAATTCACAAACATTGTTTGCTTATGGTTTTAAGGAGGGAGTATTATATTGAAAGTGTTGTGAGTGTGAAAATAAAATATGAGAGAGAATGAGTGGAGAGAATAGTAAATTATAATGGTGTTGTGAGTATTAAAATAATGTAGGAAGAGAGAATGAGTGGGTAGGGTAGGGTGAATATAAAATAATAAATTTGTTTCCATTTTGGGTAGTTTGCATTCACGTGGGACGGACCAAAATGAAAATAAGTTTGCATTCACGTGGGACGGAGGGAGTATATATATTATACATAATATACTGTATACATAATCGGTCCGATCCGGGTTCGGTCTATGACCATATATATTTTTTCAAAAATCAGGACCAACCCAAATAATCGATTTCATATAAATTTGGGACCAGAACCAAACCAATTCTATTGGATTGGTTCGGTTTTCATTGGTCTGACCCGATTCTATCGGTCCGATCCGATCTGTCGATTTTTTTGTTCAGCCCTAATAGCCCCACCTCATTTTTGGCAATAAATTCTACTCCATCTGTTTCATAAAATCCTGCCCCCTTTAAATTTAGTTTAGATATGCATTACGTTCACAATAATATTGCCTTATTCAAAAATAAAAAATAAAAATGGAATAG
The DNA here is from genome assembly GCA_022495995.1 of Adenophora triphylla var. japonica. Lineage (NCBI taxonomy): Eukaryota > Viridiplantae > Streptophyta > Magnoliopsida > Asterales > Campanulaceae > Adenophora > Adenophora triphylla. The sequence continues at coordinate 76,756 of JAFEMH010006270.1, read as the reverse complement.
TTAGTGTTTTTTTAATTTCAAAATAAATGATCAACAACAAATTTCATTTATTTTTTGAATATTTATTTTGATATGAAAAATTTATGTAATTTTTAAATCTGGACAATGGCTAGAAAAGGGTATAAAAAAATAAAATTAAAAGAACAAGCCTAATTCATTCTTTAATGAGATGAATATTTATAAGAGGAAGGTGGCAGTAAATGGTACCATTGAATTTAATGGTGTGACATTGAATTATCAATTTCTGTCGGGCAGTGGTGGCCCTTTTTTATTTTCAGCCATCAGCTGCAACATATAGGGTTGGGCTGGGCAAATACTAATCATAAGTACATTAAATTAAAATAATTAAAATAGTCACCCCAAATCCCAATTGTACCCTTATTTCTCTCTGCCTTCAGAATGCTTTTTTTGTCTCTTGCTCTGCAAAGATCAATGTCAAGATACACACTGTTTTCTGGTTTAATTGTTTCCCCCATTAAACTTTAGGTTTTAAAATACTTCCCATGTCCCGTGATGATGGCCAAACGTGTCTTCCGACCCGGTCCCGTCCGATTCGTATGGACATAGTCCATGGGCTGAAACAGGTAGAATTCATGAGAACATGAGAACGTGTGATGAAACGGGCCTAAATCCGACACGTCCCATTTCAGAAGTTCAAGTCCGCCCGCCCATTTGGCCCGGATCTGTAGATTCACGGGTCAAACGGGTTTTTCTATTTTTTTTTAAATAAGAAAAATTCAGAAAAAATAATGGAAAAAATAAAAAGTAATTTAGTATTTAATAAGATATTTTTTAAAAATATAAAATCTAAGACATAAGAAAATTAGTTGTTTTATATATAAAAAAGATAGAAAAAAACTAAACAAATGAAAGTATATAAAATAAAAGAGGGACGGACTACCCTTTATTTTTATTTTATTTATTTTAATTTTTTATTGACTAGAAAATAATATTTTAGACTTTTTTTATTACTGATATTTTTTACAAAAAGGTATATAAAAAAAGATACAAAAAAAACTAAACAAATGAAAGTATATAAAATAAAAGAGGGACGGACTACCTTTTATTTATTTTTTTTAAAAAAAATTTATTAACTAGAAAATATGTTTTAGACTTTTAATTTGAAATACAAAAGAAAATCCCATTACTTCATGCCTAAAACATCTATAAGATTCTAACTACCTAATTTTTTAAAAGTAAATACAAAAAGATATACACAAAAATATTCAAAAATAAAAACATAATATTTACAAATTCTTGTCAGGCCCTCGAAAGATGGACGATACTTTGATAAGTACAATCTTGTAGACTAAGGATAGAAAACGAGTACGAGACAATGGATTGGTGAGAGCATCGACAAGTTGATCGTTGCTGAAGATATGTTGAACACGAAAAGCGCCAAGTTGTACTTGTTCACGAACGAAGTGGAAAGCAAGAGCGAGATGTTTCATTCGAGAGTAAAAGACTGGATTTGCTAAATAGTGAGTGGCCCCAAGGTTGTCACAATATATGATTAGTGTGGTTGTTGATGTGTTCACATCAGTTGGAGCAACATCAAGTTCAGTTAGGAGATTGTGAACCCATAGAATTTCAGCTGTGGCATCCGCTACAGCTCGAAACTCAGCTTCGATGGAGTAGCTAGCAAGTGATTGTTGTTTCTTGGATGCCCAAAAAATTGGATTACGTCTAAGATAAACTATGCAGCCGGAGGTGGAGAAATAGTCATCTTTGTCACCTGCCCAATCAGCATCACAAAAGGCATGAAGAGATGGGGGATTGTCACGGTAGAGTCGTAGACCCAAGATACGAGTACCTTATAAGTAGCAGAGAAGGTGTTTTAAGGCAGTTCAATGAGTGTATCGTGGGTTTTGCATAAATTGGGCAAGTTTGTTGATCGGGAAGGCAATGTCCGAACGAGTGATAGAAAGGTATTGGAGGCCACCGACAATGGCCTTATAGTCAAATGGGTTGGAAATAGGGGTGTCCGAGGAGTTGGTGAGAGGTGGGTAGGTAAGGATTGGGGTGGGAAGATGCTAGGAGTCAATCATTTTATGGCGTGTGATTAAATCATGAATGTATTTGGTTTGAGAGAGGAAAAGGCCTTTAGCATTAGAAGTGACTTCAATGCCCAAGAAATAGGAGAGAGGCCCAAGGTATTTGAGAGAGAAGTGATTTGGGAGGTTGGTGACGAAGTTTAGGAGGAGTGGTTAGGACGGACCCGTGATGATAATGTCATCAAAATAGACAAAGAGGTAGAGTATATGATGGTGTTGGCTGTAGATGAACAAGGAGGGATCGTCTAGTGAGGGTTTGAAGCCGGGGGATATAAGGTGGTTTTGAGCTCGGTGTACCAAGCTCGAGGTGCTTTCTTGAGGCCATATATGGCTTTGGTGAGTCGGCACACATGAGTTCGGTTGACTTCTTTAAGTATCCCAATCTGGGTCGTTAATGTTCCGTCAGCCTAAATTAATGATTTATAATCATTTAGGGGCATTTTGGACATTATTTTGACAATTTGAATGAGAAAGGACATCTTAGGAATAAAAAAGTGACATAGGACCTCGCTGAAAATATGTCATTCCCAATAAAAAAGGAATATTGACCATTTGCAAACAGCCAAAACTGCTTTTTGCAACAACAGCCAGGCACGCTGTTGATCCATCCGCGCGGATGAGATTGTCATCCAGCCAACCTATAAATACAGCCCTTCTCCCTCAGTTTAACAAGACCAAAAAATACGAAAACCTACTGTTACTCTGTCAAAATTCACCCTCAAACAGCCATTTACACTCCCACAACTCAAATTCCACACCAAATTCAACCTCAAATTCATCCCAAAACCACTTCTAAGCCTTGAAATCCCTCAAACCCTAAACACAAACCTAAGAAAGATTGGTAAACCCTCACTCCCTTTACTCATATCTCTCTCATCCATGCACACATTTCATGTGTAAATGATGTAGTCTTACTTATTACTTGTTGTTCACCACCCCTTTCCCTTTGTCCCAAGGATCCAAGAGGATCTCCATGGAGTTCATCTCCATGGAAGATTCTCTACAAGGGTCCATATTTTTCATTATGCAAATTCCTTATATCCCCTTTCTACATTAACTAGCTTTCACTTGGTACTTGCTTCTTTTTTTTTTTACCTAAAGTATGGTCATCTTGGAGTACATCTCCATAGATGACCACTTTAAAAGGTCCATATTATTTACTTCCTTGTAAATCCCCCTCCCTATGTCTAAGATGTTCACCTTGGAACCCTTTCCTTGGATGAAAATCATCTAGACTCACAATTTAGGTCACACAAGATGTATAAGATACACTTGAGTATAGGTCTCAAGGATGGTCTTCTTATGACCACCTTAGAGATCTTCCTCTAAAGTTGATACATCTTGACCTAACTCTTTTGTCAACTTACTTTTCATGTCAAAATCCCCCTTGTCCCTAGCAAATGAAATGTTTACAAAGTCCTAATATACCCCCGGGATGGCTTGGTTAAGTGGATTCACCACTTATGACCACTAATCAAAGTCTAGGGAAAGAGAGGACAAAACATGGATGCCAAAAATCCAAACAATTCCTTCATTTTCTGTTTTCAGTTACATTTCCAGTTAAGTCCTGTAAATCCAGTTAAGTTTCTGGAAATTACATTGATTAAACTGGAAAATGTAAAAAATATTGCCACTGCAAGCCTATCCGCGCAGATAAGATTGCACTACAGTCTCATCCACGCGGATGACATTGTCATCTGCAAATAGTTCTCCAGTTTTCTGTTATTTTCAGTTTATTCACTGTTTTTCAGTCCAGTCCTTAGTATTTCAGTTATTTCCAGAAAATCACTTTTTTTTAAGAAAGTCTTTTTTAAAACACACACACACAAAAAAGGTTTCAAGTGAGGAAGACTCGTCATACGAGGCATTCCGGGTGCACGTCAAAACGTCCATCCCGGAGTGTAACGTGACCTCCGAACTCATTTTCTCTAATTTTAGGCATTTTTCAAAGTTTTGGCCCTTAAACTAAAAACGGCGTGGCGACTCCGTTGATTTTTCGCAAAAGAGAAATCGGGTACATCACAGTGGTGTAAGTGCCCCAATCTGGGTCGTTAACGTTCCGTCAGCCTAAATTAATGATGTATAATCATTTAGGGGCATTTTGGACATTATTTTGACGATTTGAATGAGGAAGGACCTCCTAGGAATAAAAAAGTGGCATAGGACCTCGCTGGAAATATGTCATTCCCAATAAAAAAAGAATATTGACCATTTGCAAACAGCCAAAACTGGTTTCTGCAACAACCAGGCACGCTGTTGATCCCATCCGCGCGGATGAGATTGTGCCTACAATCTTATCCACGCGGATAAGATTGTCATCCAGCCAACCTATAAATACAGCCCTTCTCCCTCAGTTTAAGGAGGTCAAAAAATATGAAAACATACTGTTACTCTGTCAAAATTCACCCCCAAACAGCCATTTACACTCCCACAACTCAAATTCCACACCAAATTCAACCTCAAATTCATCCCAAAACCACTTCTAAGCCTTGAAATCCCTCAAACCCTAAACGCAAACCCAAGAAAATTGGTAAACCCTCACTCCCTCTACTCATATCTCTCTCATTCATGCACATATTCCATGTGTAAATGATGTAGTCTTACTTACTACTTGTTGTTTGACTCCCCTTTCCCTTTTGTCCCAAGGATCCAAGAGGATCTCCATGGAATTCATTTCCATGGATGATCTTCTAATGGAATCCACATTCTTTTTACTTTTATGTTATTCCCCTACTTCCCTTTTACATTACTTGATACTTGTTTATTTGACTTAAAGTATGGTCATCTTGGAGTCCATCTCCATAGATGACCACTTTAAATGGTCTGCATTCTTTACTTCCTTGTATATTCCCCATCCATAGTCTAAGATGCTCACCTTGGAACTCTTTCCTTGGATGAAAATTATCTAGACTCACAAAATAGGTCACACAAGATGTATAAGATACACTTGAGTATAGGTCTCAAGGATGGTCTTCTCATGACCACCTTAGAGATCTTCCTCTAAAGTTGATACAGCTTGACCTAGTTCTCTCTTGTCAACTTATTTTTCAGGTCAAAATCCCCCTTGTCCCTAGTAAATGACATGTTTTCAAAGTCCTAATGTACTCTCGTGATGGCTTGGTTAAGTGGATTCATTACTTATGACCACTAATCAAAGTCTTGGGAAAGAGAGGACAAAATATGGATGCCAAAAATCCAAGCATTCCCTTCATTTTCTGCTTTCAGTTACATTTTCAGTTAAGTCCTGTAAATCCAGTTAAGTTTCTGGAAATTACAGTGACTAATTTGGAAACTGTAAAAAATATTGACACTGCAGGCCCATCCGCGCGGATAATATTGCACTACAGTCTCATCCACGTGGATGACATTGTCATTTGCAAACAGTTTCCAGTTTTCTGTTATTTTCAGTTTAGTCACTGTTTTCAAACTATTTTCCAGTCCAGTCCTTGGTATTTCTAGTTTTCTGTTATTTTCAGTTTAGTCACTGTTTTCAAACTATTTTCCAGTCCAGTCCTTGGTATTTCTGTTATTTCTAAAAACCTCCTTTTATCCAAAATCTTTTTCAAAACACACACATACACACACACACACACACACACCAAAGGTTTCAAGTGTGGAAGACTCGTCATACGAGGCATTCCGGGTGCACGTCAAACGTCCATCCCGGAGTGTAACGTGACCTCCGAACTCATTTTCTCTAATTTTAGGCATTTTTCAAAGTTTTGGCCCTTAAACTAAAAACGGCGTGGCGACTCTGTTGATTTTTCGCAAAAAGAGAAATCGGGTACATCACAGTGGCGACTCCGCTGGGGACAAAATAAGCTTTTTTTTAAAAAAAAACTCGTTTTTCAAATAATAAATAAAACTTGTTTTTTCAAAGAAAAAAAAATCTTTTGTGGGTCAAACTTTCGTCCCAACACTTGAAACTTTTGTTTTTGTGTGTGTATGTGTTTTTCCATTATGCGTTGTTATCGGTTTGATTGTCCCGGGAAAGTCAAATTTATGACTGTCGAATCCATTTCCTTAACTATTTGAATTTTATGTGCTTATGTGCTTATGTACTTATGTGTTTACATGTCTTTAAAAAAAATGATACTCTTTATATAGGCTGAAAATTAAACTTCCTCTTAAAATGCCTCCTTATAGGAGCCGGGGATAAGCTATGGGGGAACAACGCCACATACTGGTCTCATTTAAAAAAAAACTTTTTTTGCATGCATCATGCCCTTAAGACACATTTGAAAATTTCTGTTTTTACTCATAAAGAATGTAGACTGTAGTGCACGTTGACCGTACACTGCACACTACGTCCTTAACCAGGAAAATCTAAGTAGCAGCCTGGGAGGCCTTACTACGCCTCTCGGTGCGAGCACGGGGCGACCCAAATAGCCATTGGTTTACCCTCGTATCGACCCTGCACTTGTCCGTTACACACATTTTATCCAAGACTTGGTTGGTTTTTTGGTCCGGTCCGTGTCAGACCGTGTCAGTGTATACCTCGCTTCGGTCAAACCCTAGTCAACCTGCCAAGTCAGGATCCTCCGCGGGCCTAAATCAGTTGAAGTCATGCCGGTTTTCCGTCATGAACTTTGACTCGATCTTAACTGGGGCTCGGACTTTGACTTTGACCCGCACGGTTTATGCACCGACTTCCGGTGTGACACCGAGTCATCAAGGATTAACGCCCTGTCCATGCTTAATTACTGCTTAAACAACGACGAGTCAAGATCTTTTGTGGACTATTATCAGTCAAGGTCATGCCGGCTTTTTGTCAGGCACCTTAACTCGATCTTGACCCTCGACGTTGCCTTCGCCGGTAATTTGCATTGAGTGCACGTTAAGACTTCATGATCCGCCAGACCTTAGGTCCGTTTTCCTTTTCGGTTGGTGGGACCCGCTTGCCCTATGGAACCCTTGTTCGAGGTTACAAGTTGAGGGTCCGTAGGCGTAGTGATGGATCCCACTGATCCATGACTTAGAGTAGTTTAAAAAAAAAATAATCTTTTCCAACCGTTTAGGATTTGAGAAAAGGCGTTTTAAGTAAACTCGAACAAATAATCGCATGTTGCATGAGCCCTAAGCCCAAACACCAACCTGTTTCGCTTTCCCGAGTCTGAACCGCACTCTTTTGTGCCTTCCACAGTAAGCAAAGTTTGGATCAGGATCTCGGGTCATCGTTTGTTCAGCTCAGTCGGTTTTGGAATGTCAGATACTTCATCGGTCTCTTCTTTCGCTTCAGCTCAGAGTTTCAGAATGGCCAGCTCAGAGGAGAACAGTGGGGGACGTACGACTCCGCACCCCGAGAATCCGCAAAATGCCGAACAGTGGAATCAGATGTTGGAACAGATAAGACAACATCAAGAGGCTCAGATCAGTCATTTATTGGAAAGTGTCAGAAGACATGGACTAGCAATTGTTTGCAACCCTAATGGAACCTGTACGGTTGATGCGGAGAATGAAGCTAATTCCCTTCCTGGGCATGCCGACTACCGTCAAATGCCTTGCTCCCTTTCGTGTAGAACTGCTAATGGGCCAAGCATGCCCCGACCTATAACTAAGCCTGTCTCTCAGCACCTACAGCTTGGTATGCCTCAGCAGTTTGGTATGGGTCATCAGTCTGGAATGGGTCGATCCAGTACATCTCAGCCTCATCAAATCGGTACTCCTCAGCAGTCCGATTTTGGTCAACCTACCCCAGTGCTTCTCAGTTTTCACCTTTGGGTTTCAATCAGTTCGTTTCCGCCCCACAGCTTGGAATGGGTCAGTTTACTACTTCACAACCTCAGTCTGGTTCGGGTCATTAGCTCGGAATGGGTCAGTTCAGCGCCCCTCAACAGCAGTCGGGTATTCCTCCTCAGAATAGTACAGGTCAAGCAGCTCCTGGCGCCTCACAAGCGGTCCAAACAGAAAGGTTTCCTCTCAAACAAATTCAGATAACCATCAAAATCCTCCCGTGTTCACTTCCTTCTCTCAATATGCCCAGAATTCACCAGGTTTCCCCCACATAACTTTTCCGACCTATTACTTCGGACAGCCTGCATTCGTTCCAGCTGCTTCATGGCCTCAAGTCCCTCAATTTCCATAGTATCCACTAAATTATACTTCGTTCTCTCAAAACCTGTTTGTCCAACCCCATATCAGGGTTCCCTCCGTCAGTGGACCTTTGGTCACAGGTTCCAGCAGTCCAGAGGTTTCTATTGACCTGCATGTGGTTATGCTGGCAGAACAGAAGGCAGACGAAGCTACGGAAGAACATTGCAAGGAACAGAGCCAGAAGCTTTCTGAAATCATGAAGTCATTGCCTGAGGACGAACAAATGAAAATCTTCCAGTCAGGTTTGAAGCCATCAGTAAGAGCATCAGTCAGCCATCGCTTCTGCCTTGATCTCCGAGCCATGGTCAATACGGATTCCCAGTTCGAGAATGACTGAAGGAAAAGTAGGCCCCGAGCACAGAGCCACCTTATCAATATAGAGCAGCAACTGCATTCAACCCTGCACCAGCCCCCGGCAAAGGAAAAGACACTTCTGTCAACTACATACATCAGGGTCATCAGTCAAGCAACGGTAGAACAGCCCAGCAAAGCAACAACTCTTCCGGGAGACAGCCATTCCATCGCTTCGACAAGCTAGCCATGCCTCTAAGCCAAATGTTAGAGGAACTGATCAAAGAAGACCTTCTCAAACCTATGGAGAACTACAAGCCAAAGAATCTCACAGCTAACATGGACAGAAGCAAGTACTGCGCCTTCCACCAGTATCACGGTCATACAACCGACAACTGTATAGCTTTGAGAAAGGCAATTCGGGGGTTAATTAAGGAGGGCAAGCTCGAGCGCCTCAGTGATCTCAACACTGCCAATGATCATTTCCCAAGCAACACGAGTGTAAAAATGATTGAGTTTTATGATTCAAGCTCTGTGAATTCAATAGACTTTGACATTTCCCTTAGCAAGCTAGATGATTTAGTCGCAACAAATGTTGGGAATGTCTGGTTTGACTGCAACAAGCATGTGATCGCGTCAAAGCTAGATTTGGTGAAATTCTTTGAACTCCCGCCCTCCGATAAGTTCACAACTGATGTCAAGGGGAAATGGGATGATGATAATCTGATGGCAGATAAGGCAGCCGTCAGGGCCGGTAAGCAAGGAATTCCTGAAGTCACCCAAGGCGAGCGTAATCTGTCATAGCTTCATGAGGAATTTGCTTCCAATGCTGAAGGGTAGAGGCGTGGTCCAACAACAAAGAGTAGCTAGACTAGGGGCTACCCATCCTTAAATTAAATTAAAATGTTAAAACAGTCTTTTAGTCAACCTTCGTAGGTTCTAGTATTTTTTTCTCTCACCTAAGTCCTTCCTGGACATTTGTTGTTTTAGTCCATTTTGGACATAGTAGTTAAATGTCTAACTTTTATATAAGTCTTTTTTCTTTTTCTCGTTTCTCGCTAGACTCGAGACATTATTTGCACACCTATATTACATCTAATGAAATGGTTTTATTTTAAGTGATCACTCGCATTGCTCAACAAATAATCTCTTGAATTGATTAAGATTTTAATTAATCGGTGCGAGAAAGTCAACTAATGCCCTCCCTATACGCTTTCCTTACCTCACAAAGGCCTCCATCAAACCATAAACTTTCCAAAACATGTCCCCACCATCACCTTGACCAAGTCAACGCCGGCGACAACATCAAGGAACAACAGAAGTCACTCAGCATTGAAAGATTGACCCCATGTCGACAACAACCTAGGGGGTTGCCTTCGCCCTCGTGTGCATCAAGAAGGTCCAAGCAGGGGCTTGCCTTCGTCCTCAAACTGCTTCAAAAAAAGGGTTCAAGCAGGAGCTTCAAAAAAAAAAAGGGTTCAATCAGGAGCTTCAAAAAAAAAATGAAGCCAAGGACCCTGCATTGCCAATCAGAAGCTTGACAGATGGGCAAAATTAAAGCTCAAAGAACGGAAGTTGTCGACAACAAGGGAGCAGTCAAAGCAAAGGAAGAAGCACATCATAAGCCCTTATGCTATATTCAAATTCTTTCTTCCCCAATGGAAGACGACGATCAAGAAGCAATTGAATCATGGAAGTAGCCGTAAAAAAAACGACTTGTCAAGGAATCATCTCAAGGCTCGTGCCTCATCATCCAACCTCCCTACCCGAGCCTTTTCACCAAAGGGACCACAAATATTCATACCCTTTCCCAAAGCTAAACACTGTTCAAACCCGAACTACGGCGACCTAAGCTCCTTATATTAAGGGGAACGTAGGCAAACAGAAATGGTCCGGTCTCAAACACATTCAAATTCTATAAATTCGGTCTCCTCAATGGCCTCTCCTATACACAATCTTTCTTCACAATTTGCCAACTTTGACTCTTGGTATTGGTCGACTTTCTCCTCATGATTAATCAAAATATTTGTTCATATCGAGATTAGGGGTTGAATAACCCGAACACTAATAAAGGGTTTTAAGCAATCTTGTGATCATTTTTGAATAAAACATGTTTTCAGATGTCTTGACAAGTCTTCTTTTTCTACATTATAGGAAAAATAGAGCTAAACACTGATTTTCTGTCAGCAGGGGCTTCCATACACTTTTACGAATCTTTCTACACTTATGCTCTCTCAAAAGAGTCGAACACAAAGCGAGTTCTTTTGTGCCTTCATCAAATGAGGCCATCAAATAATAAAAATCGAGGATTCATCCCCACTTTTTGAAAATATGCCCCTGCATGTATACATTTCTAAATTTTCTTTCTTTTACATTTTCTTCTGGTTGACTAATTGACTAAAGAAAATAATCAAGTAAATATAGAAGGATGGGTTGCCTCTTTTGCTATATGACAATTCAATTTGCATTAGAGCTGCATTGGACTCTTTAAGGTGGGACTTTCGTCAAGTCATTTCTTTAGAGTGGGGCTTCTCTGGTCTTTTCGGGTCCACGTTGGTTCCTCTACTTTGCTACGAGATGGATTGAGTTTTTATCAGATTCATTTCAAGACCACTTTGCAATCAGGTTGAAGTTTTACTCATGTCAGATGTACAACCATGAGACTGAGGCTTTACCAAGTCACTTCTTCAAAATTGAGACTTCGCCAAGACATTTCTTCAGACCAGGGCTTCGCCAAGCAAAGGGATATGTGATCGCTATATTGGTCATGGGCTTGTCAAGTGCAGTTCTTTGATGTCCAAGGTTGAGGATGGACTTTTAACCAAAACCAGGGATTCATCGTGATTTTATGGCTAACATTGGAATCTGAGTCCATAAAACTCTTTGTACCAATGACTTGACTATTTTGGGGAAGTCTCCCTAAGGTTTTGACTATTTTGGGGACGTTGCCCTATGATTTTGACTATTTTGTGGAAGTCGCCCTAAGATTTTGACTATTTTGGGGACGTTGCCCTATGATTTTGACTATTTTGGGGAAGTTGCCCTAAGACTTGACTATTTTGGGGAAGTCGCCCTAGGGTTTTGACTATTTTGGGGACGTCGCCCTATGACTTGACTATTTTGGGGAAGTCGCCCTATGGTTTGACTATTTTTGGGAAGTCGCCCTATGACTTGACTATTTTTGGGAAGTCACCCTATGATTTGACTATTTTGGGGAAGTCGCCTTATGACTTGACTATTTTGGGGAAGTCGCCCTATGGTTTGGCTATTTTGGGGAAATCGCCCTAAGATTTGACTATTTTTGGGAAGTCACCCTAAGGTTTGACTATTTTTGGGAAGTCGCCCTAAGATTTGACTATTTTTGGGAAGTCGCCCTAAGGTTTTGACTATTTTGGGGACGTTGCCCTATGATTTTGACTATTTTGGGGAAGTCGCCCTAAGACTTGACTATTTTGGGGAAGTCGCCCTAGGGTTTGACTATTTTGGGGAAGTCGCCCTAAGATTTGACTATTTTTGGGAAGTCACCCTAAGGTTTGACTATTTTTGGGAAGTCGCCCTAAGATTTGACTATTTTTGGGAAGTCGCCCTAAGACTTGACTATTTTGGGGAAGTCGCCCTAGGGTTTTGACTATTTTGGGGACGTCGCCCTATGACTTGACTATTTTGGGGAAATCGCCCTATGACTTGACTATTTTGGGGAAGTCGCCCTATGGTTTGACTATTTTGGGGAAGTCGCCCTATGACTTGACTATTTTTGGGAAGTCGCCCTATGACTTGACTATTTTTGGGAAGTCACCCTATGATTTGACTATTTTAGGGAAGTCGCCCTATGATTTTGACTATTTTGGGGAAGTCGCCCTGGTAATGGTTTTGGTTTTTAGGGGATGGTTGCTTTCCTCGTGTTGTGTGTGATAGCGTTTTAGGTGCCTCAAACCTTAATGATGGCATCTTAGGTGCCTTGAACCTTGACGATGGCGTCTTAGGTGCCTCAAACCTTGATGATGGCGTCTTAGGTGCCTCGAACCTTGATGATGATGGCATCTTAGGTGCCTCGAACCTTAATGATGATGGCATTTTAGGTGCCTCGAACCTTGATGATGGCGTCTTAGGTGCCTCGAACCTTGGTGATGGCGTCTTAGGTGCCTCAAACCTTGATGATGATGACGTCTTAGGTGCCTCGAAACTTAATGATGATGGCGTCTTAGGTGCCTCGAACCTTGATGATGGCGTCTTAGGTGCCTCGAACCTTGGTGATGGCGTCTTAGGCGCCTCAAACCTTGATGATGGCGTCTTAGGTGCCTTGAACCTTGATGATGGCGTTTTAGGTGCCTTAGACCTTGATGATGGGTGATCTGGAGGTGACAACTTGTTTTGAAATGATTTCCTTCGATGTTCATATCCTTTCGTTGGGGACAGACTTCGAGGGGGATAGACAGTCTTTTGGTGGATTTTATTTGAAGGGATCGGTCTTACGTTTGCTACCGGAGGTGAAAGAGACGGAATTCCGTTGGCTTTTGTCAGGGATGAACCTAAGTTGAGGCTTAGTTCTATTGTATGAACCTAAATGAGGGCTCAGTTCAGGAGTATAAACCTAGATCGAGGTTGAGGGAGACTATTTGAGGGCATTCTCGCGGGGAAGATTAGAGCTTACGATGATTATCGGGAAAAGGGTGACCGTGTCGGTCAAGCGAGCTTGGACCTATGGTAGGCTACCTACGTATCCAGTGGGAATCAAGCCAATCGTAGTTCGAAATCGTTGGATAGTTAGGAACATGTTCGGGATCTTGGGTTTTTGATAATTCGGAGAATTTGTCACCTTAAGGAATTAAAGCTTACGTCGCTATTTGCGGAGATAGAGATAGCTAAAGCTATGGGTAATCATGCAACATTTGTGGATGTATGCATATTTTTGAGATATGTTGAGGGACTAACGTACCTTTCTTTGTGCATACTGCGGGAGAGCAAGTTGTGGGGGCTATGTGGTAGCTGATAGTGTTGAGAGTCTTGATGTATCTGATCGGGATGTTGAGACATTTAGGGGCGTGAGGTACCTCTGACCGATTGGTATTTGAGAACTTGGCGTCCCTGGCCTACTTGCCTTTGAGAACTTGATGTCTCTGATCGATTTGCATTTGAGAACTTGATATCCCTGACCCATTTGCATTTGAGAACTTGGCGTCTCTGACCAAATTATATTTGAGAACTTGGCGTCCCTGATCTACTTGCCTTTGAGAACTTGGTGTCTCTGATCGAATTGCATTTGAGAACTTGGCGTCCCTGACCCATTTGCATTTGAGAACTTGGCGTCCCTGACCAAATTGTATTTGAGAACTTGGCGTCCCTGACCGATTTGCGTTTGAGAACTTGGCGTCTCGGACCGAATTGTATCTTGAGAACTTGGCGTCCCTGACCGAATTGCATTTGGGAACTTGGCATCTCTGACCCATTTGCATTTGAGAACTTGGCGTCCCTGACCAATTTGCATTTGAGAGCTCGGCGTCTCTGACCGTATTGTATTTGAGAACTTGGCGTCCCTGACCGATTTGCATTTGAGAGCTCGGCGTCTCTGATCGAATTGCATTTGAGAACTTGGCGTCCCTCCATTTGCATTTGAGAACTTGGTGTCCCTGACCAAATTGTATTTGAGAACTTGGCGTCCCTGACCGATTTGCGTTTGAGAACTTGGCGTCTCGGACCGAATTGTATCTTGAGAACTTGGCGTCACGACCGGAATTGTATTTGAGAACTTGGCGTCTCTGACCCATTTGCATTTGAGAACTTGGCGTCCCTGACCAATTTGCATTTGAGAGCTCGGCGTCTCTGACCGTATTGTATTTGAGAACTTGGCGTCCCTGACCGATTTGCATTTGAGAGCTCGGCGTCTCTGACCGTATTGTATTTGAGAACTTGGCGTCCCTGACCGATTTGTAGACACTGGAGGCGGTCTTCATATGTTTGTGAATGTTGGGGGTTGTTTTCACCAAGTTGCAGATGCCGGAGGTCGTCTTCATCCATTTGTGGACATTGGAGGTCGTCTTTGGTGGAGACCATTCTCGCTGTAGAGAGACTTCGGGTAGTGATGGAAAACTGGTCTTTCGTGCTTGAATTGCTACATTTGTTAGTAGAGGGACAAATGCACATACGACATTTATGATGATGGTTGCATGCATAGAATCGAGATGATGCATTTACTTGCTTTTGGAGATGCACTTAGCCTAAGCTTTTGGCGGTAAAATTATGACTTAGGATTGTTCCTGTCGCTTCAAGTTTTGTGCATGCTACATTAGCCCTGGGGAGATTTTTGTGGGAATGCATGTGGTGAGAGGGTTTGTATTAGGATGTATGTGTCTGAAAACTGTTTGGAATAGATTTTGGGCAAGTGGGGGGTTAGAGTCCTCGATCGCGATTTAAACAGCGGTTGTTAATGAGGTTTTGTTAACAGTATCGCATGGACCTCAATTTTGATGAGATTGGATTCGGATCCCGGGTCTTGGTTGAAGTTTTCCCTCTCAATCTTGGTCATTCGAAGTTGATGCCGACGTCGATATGAAACTTCTTTCATTTGGGTGAGCCGTGACTTGGCCGAAACCTTGTTCGGAGAATGATTTGATGAAATTGCCAATGCCGGGTGAAACCCAGATCTTAGACTCCGACGCTACGGAAGGCTGCTATGTACCAAGTTACGAAGTGAAAATCTAGGCATTGATGTGACTAGACCTTTCTTGTGACTTGATAAAATTCGGAGTCCAGAGGACCCGGCTTAGGCAAAGTCAGATTTTGAAGAAGTGACTTGGCGAAGCCCCAATCTTATAACCTCGTTGTGATTTCGACACAATTAGCGAGCCCCAATCGATTGGTAATGCAAAGCAATCACGAAAATAATCGATGAAGATCGAATCTATCTTGTAGTGAAGAACCCGATGTGGACCCAAAGACGACTATATAAGCCCCGGCTTGAAGAGGCGATACGGGAGAACACAGGAGAACGGCTTAGCAAAGCCCCAACGTGAAGAAATTCGGAGCGGTCTTATTGCGCATGCAGTCATTATGTGGCCGAGGAGGCACCCATCTTTTCAAATCTTAGTCAACCGATCCTTTGGACAAGACTCATAAACGTTTATGTGCAGGGGCACATCTTTCGAAAAGTGGGAATGAATCCCGATTTTGTGTATACACACTCGCTTTAGGTTTGACTCTTTTGAAAGAGTATAAGCATCACAAGGTGTGGAAAAGTGTATGGAAGCCCCTGCTGACAGAAAGACAGTGTTTGGCTCTATTTCCCTATGATGGAGAGAGAGAAGACTTGTCGAGACACTTGAAAACTTGTCTTATTCATGATGATCACAAGGCTGCTTAAAACCCTTTGTTAATGTTCGGGTTATTCAACCCTTAAATCTGATATGAACAAATATTTTGATTAATCACAAGGAGAAAACTAACTGATATCGAGAATCGAGCTCGGAAGGGCGGAAAGTGTATAGGGACGATCCTTGATGAGACCGGATTTTTTTTTTTGAGATTTGTTTGTGATTTCGACCGGACCATTTCTGGTTGCCTACGTTCCCTCCATTATGAAGAGCTTAGGTCGCCGTAGTTCGGGCTTATCCCGAATGAAAAGAGAATGAGTGTGAAAATTCAAGACTTAGAGGTCCTTTTGGGAATTTGAGGATTGGAGATTCGAATAACATATCCCCTTAGAGTGTCCATGAAAGACACGGATGCGAAGCCCCAGTGGGACATCCATGGCAAGTGTTTGTGGAGGAGAAATGAAATATGCTCACATGAAATGTCGAATGAATCAGACTTGAATTTGCACAATCTTTGATCATTTGAGCCGAGATGGATTTGGCTCCAATTTAAGCAAGCAATGAAGCATTAATTTGATTTAGCTCTGAAGATCTTGGAATGAAATTACTATCCGTGGGAGTGTATTGGGTTTAGGGCTTCGATCGGCCATCGGGTGTTTTGGAAAGTTGTGACCTCTTAAGATGAGAGGTCATTTGGGGGCTTTCTTGTGAACCTCTAAAGATAAGAGGTTGGCTTTTAGGGATGTGTTTGGGAAATCTACGGCGGGGAAGATTGATTGCCTCTAAGAATGAGAGGTCAGATTTTGACTTTGGCCAAAGGTGAGGGTAATGGCAATGGGAATATCCTCTAAAAGCGAGAGGATGGCTTAGGGTTTATTTAAGGTAATGGTGAGAGGAAGTCCAAGCCGTCGAGAACTTTGCGAACTTGCGAGGATTCGGGCTCCTTTTTGATCATTGGAGAGCTTCTTGAGAAGTCGGGGACTTTTCTTTGAATTGTGAGGATCGACGGTCCCCCTTTTTTGGAGTTCTTGCTTGAGCTTTTCTATTTTATTTCTTCTTTTTTTTTTTGAAGAGCCTCACGAGGCGTTGAGGATTTTTCTGAATTGTGAGGATTTTAAATCCTTCTTTTGATAATTTGGAAGGCCTCTTTGAGGAATTGGGAATTATCTTTCCTTGCATCGTCGACTCTCGAAGCTAACTTCTGTGGCGTTGCTTGGACTTCTCTTGGCAAGGAGCAAAGGTGATGGTGAATGGGGTTTCAAAACACGCCGATCTTGAAATGAAAGGGTATTGTTTAGCGGGGTGAGGTAATGTTTTTCCTATGGGTGAAAGGCTTCAACCGCAATCCCTACCGGATGACCTAAACGAGATTAAGTCTTCATTGCTTGCTTAAGCTTTAAATGAGAAAAGATCCATGCAAATTCATTGAGCAACGAGATGATGATGATGAAAGGGATGTGAGCATATGAGATGCAAGATGAGGAGTTGGTAAGTCCCAATTTGAAAAGGATATCAATTGATTTTCTCACTTCGATTAATTTAAATATTAATCATTTCAAAGAATTAGTGGTTGAGCAGCACAAGTGATCATTTTGGATAAAACCATTTCAATTAAGTATAACGTGGGTGCGCAAGTGATGTCTCGAGTCTAGCAAGAAAAGAAAGAAGACATATATGTAAAAGTTAGACATTTAACTATTATGTCCAAAATGGACTACAACGACAAATGTCCAGGAAGGACTTAGGTGAAAGAGAGGTACTAGAACCTACGAAGGTTGACTAAAAGACTATTTTAGAGATAGGTAGCCCCTAGTCTAGCCGCTCTTTCTTTGTTGGACCATGCATTTACTCTTCGACGCTGGAGATGGGAACTATCGCAGATCTTTCCACCAGGATTTCATTGGCAATCCCTTGCCCAATCCAGCCATTTTCATTGCCTGCGATGACTGGTTCATCGATCACAAAAGGGAGAGTCAAATTCCATTATGCCCACAAGTCTTGAATCACCAAACTCAACCATGTTGACGCTCATGTTGTTATTTCTAGGGAACGGGTTGCTTGACGGTATTGGGCCCTTCGGGCACCTCTAACTTCCCTTGCTCAATCAAACCTTGGATTGCCTTTTCGGGGCGCAATCGTCTGTCAAGTGCCCGTAGTGCGATGAAAGGCACAATGCTTGGAGGTATCCAAAGGAGCATTGGGGTTTCTGGGCTGATAGTTTCTCATGGGCTCGAGGAGACCCTGCTTTAGCAAGCTATTGAAAACTTTGCTTAAGGGAACACCCAAATCCTTGGAATGTGATTTTTCCTTTGGGGGAGAATAAATTCTTAACGCTCTTTGATTCGAGAATTGGTCACCACTGCGAACGGGGTTGGCGGTTTTGGTCCCTTGGGGCGCTCGAAGCTTGCCCGCTTCGATTAACCCTTGAACCGCTCTCTTCAAGAGCGTATGCGGTTGTCGGTCGTGTGGCCAAAATGATCATGGAAGGCACAGTGCTTACTCATGTCGAGGGGTGCATTTGAGCTCCTTGGATGGTAGTCCCTGAGGGGCTCCAAAAGGCCTTCCTTTACTAAACCCTTGAAAATTAAGCCCATGGGCATCCCAAAATCATCAAAATGTTCTCGTTGTCTTAGAGGACCACCATTTCTTGGTTGCTTTTGGATGCCGTCATTTGTACACAATGCCTTCTTCCCTTTGATGGATGTTGCAGCCGTGTTGGAAGGGTAAGGTTTATAGCGGTGAGACATGTTCAGACTCGTAGTGTTTCCCCGTGCACGAACCCTTTTGATGTAATCATCGATGTGATCGTCGAGATTCGACCTTTTGTAAATCTCGTTCGTGTCAGATACACAAGATTGGTATGGTGAGATGGCCCGAGTCGAGCGATCGTCGATACTCTCGTTGCTAGGCTTTTCTTGTACCTCCTTAATTGGTTCCACCAATAATCCATTGGACGAGTCAATAGGAACACTAGGACTGCACGACACCGCCACAAGATTGGCATCAGTAAATGAAACCACAGTAGGAAGTACTCTAGTGGGAGGGATGACGGTCTGAGCATTAAAAGCGCGACCAGTAACCCTCCTCATAAGGCACAGCGGTTGCCGAGGATGAGGATATATGACTCGTAATGGGTGGATACCGGGGAGCGATGGCGCGGATCCAAAAAGGCTGCTGAAAACATGAGATTTGAGGCATCGTAAAGTAGGGTGAACTGTCTTGACCACAGCGAGGAACGTGACTACAAGGGTAATGTGCATCGTACTTGATGAACAGGAGCGGCTTGCGTAACGGCACAGTGGAGAATTTGATGAGGAGCATTTGACCTTGTCGGACTTTCCAGCCGGAGTGGCGAGGTGGAGCTTGGAGGATGTTGTGAATACGGTAATCTGATGAAGTGGTGATAAGAGCACGGTGGCCCATGTGATCTTGCGGTATCATAGGGGCAAGTGTGCCTCGAGAATTGGAGGAAGCAAGGCGGCCCCCTCGAACCATGGAGCTGAGAAGCGAAGCTGTCCCAAAATGGCTGCGGAGCCATGTCAGCTGTGGGCTTGAGAAGTCGTGGCCCGACCCATTCCGAGATGATGACCGAACCGGTGATGTTGTGAAGTAGTAAGCGGCCCCTTCCAAGCCGTGGGGCGAAAGTCAAGCGATTCAATCCTGGTGGTGAGATCGAGAGGCACCGGGCGGAGTTGACCTAGATCGGATTTGTTGAGGAGTATCGGCTGTAGGGGTGAGATGTCTTGAAGCGGCCAATTCAGGTGATGGCCGGGCCGAGGCCCGGGGTTTTGGAGTGGCGGGCGGCCCATTCCAAGGCTGCGGGGCGAAACGGGCGGATTGAAACCCAAAGGTGAAAACTGAGAGGTGTCAAGGGGAAGTTGACCAAGATCGGACTGTTGAGGAGTATCGATACGATGAGGCCGAGAGGCAGGCTGAGTGATAGGCTGGGGGATGCTTGGCCCATTAGTAGTTCCACGGGAACAGGGCATTTGATGGCATTTGGCATGCCCGGGAGGGTAATTAGTTCCACCTTCGCATCAACCGTAAAGGTTCCATTAGGGTTGCGAACAATTGTTAGCCCCAGGGTTCGATATTTTCCAATAACCGATCGATTCGAGCCTCTTGATGTTGTCTTACTGTTCCAACATCGATTCCACTTTGCTCGGCATTTTGTGGATTTTCGGAGTGCGGAGCCGTACGTCCCTCACCGTTCTCCTCTCGAGTTGGCCATTCGAAACTTTGGTGAAGCGAGGGAGGAAACCGATGAAGTATCGACTCCGAATGACCGAGCCGAACAAACGATGACCCGGGGCTTGATCCAAACTTTGCTTCTTGTGGAAGGCACGAAAGGGTGTGGTTCGGACTGGAAAGCGGAACGAGGTTGGTGTTTGGGCTTAGGGCTCATGAAACATGCGATTATTTGTTTAAATTTACTTAAAACATGTTTTATTAAACCTAATCGGTTGGAAAAGATTGCTCTTCTTTTCACAAACTACTCGGATCTGGATCGGTGGGCCCACGATCACTACGTCTATAAGCCCCTCGTATTCCACGTATTTCGACCTCCCGGGGTGGACGGCCCGGGTGAGGGTCCTATAGGGCAAGCGGGTCCCACCGACCAGAAAGAAAAACGATCCTAAAAGTCTCGCGGGTAATCGAGTCTTAACGAGCATTCGATGTAAATTACGACAAAGGCGACGTCAAAGTCAAGATCTTGTCCGAGGCTCGACAAAGTCGGCATGATTTGGACCGATAAGCGTCCACAATTGATCTTGACTTGTCGTCGGTTAAGCCGTAATTAGGCATGGAATAATCATTAGTCCTTGATGACTCGGTGTCATGCTTTGGGAGTCGTGTATAATTTGTGCCGGTCGAGCCGGAGTCAAGGCGCCGGTCAATATCTTGGTCAAAGTCCGCGGCGGAAAGCCGGCGAGAACTTCGGCCGATTAGGGTCCCAAAGATATTGAGTCGGTATGCCGACAAAGGCTTGAAAGGAAAGGTCTATACACGAGACGGGGCATGACACGCCGGACTAAAAACCAACCGGGTCTCGGACAAAGTGTGTCACGGACAAGTGCATGTAGTCGACACGAGGCTCCATAGGATGTTTGGGTAGTCTGTGCTTGCACCGAGAGGCGTAATAAGACCAAACGGGTCGCGACAAGGATTTCCCGGGTTAGGGACGTAGTGTGCGGTGTAAGGTCACGTGCGTGTAGTGTGCAAGCAGTCTATCTTCTTTTTCTGAGTAAAATAGAAATTTTTCATGTGTCTTAAAAATATGATGCATGATTTTTTTTTGAAAATTTTCTTTTTTCTTTTTTTTTTGAAAATCTTTTTTTTTAGATTTTTTTTTGAAATTTAATGAACACATAAGCACATAAGCACAAGAATTCCGACAGTTAGGGACATGATTCCGACAATCAAAATTTTGACTTTTTCCGAGGCGGCCGAAACAACACGAAAATGTGCAAAAATCAACACACACAACAAATGATTTTTAAAGCCGGAACGAAAGCTTGACCCTCAAAAGCTTTTTTTTTGAAAACAATGATACCGGTACGTGGGATTGTTAAACCACAATTTATCCCCGACTCGTGTTAGGAGGCGATAACGGGAAGTTTAATGGTTTCCACCGATATACCAAATATCATCATTTTTTTTAGAAAAAGCTTATTAAAGTCCCCAGCGGAGTCGCCACTGTGATGTACCCGATTTTTTTTTTTGAAATCAAACGGAGTCGCCACGCCATTTTTGTTTTAAGGGCCAAAACTTTGAAAAATGCCCGAGATTAGAGATTTGGGTTCGGAGGTCACGTTACATGCCGGGAAGGACGTTAGTGTGCACCCGGAATGCCTCGTAAAACGAGTCTTCCAAGCTAAAAACCATTTGTTTGTGTGTGTGTGTGTGTTACCTTGACCAAAATAAGTTGAAACTGAGGAAAGTAAAAATTGGGAATTATTTATTAGAATTTGGACAGATCCCATGATTTTCGGTGTGATTTTTGGGTTGAGTTTTGGTACTCAAAAGATTTTTGGAAGTTGGAAACCATTTCTGCCAGAATGAAAAAGGCAGTGGACACTTGATTTTGAAATGGACTTTAGGGCTTGAAAGTGTTTAGGGTTGATGATTTGAGTTGGTTAAAGAAAAAACAAGTAGATAACAATGAAGTCCTCTATGTTTTCTCTCCAATCCTCCTCCTAAAGGGTGATTTGAGCTTGAGTTAGTATATGTATGAGAGTATGTATGAGAGTGATTTGAAGTGTTTGTGAGTGAGTGAGATTTGGGAAAGATTGGAGAGAAAATGGTGGCAATTCAAGTGAATTCCCACTGTTTTCTCTCTATTTTTCGTCAGTGTGCTGTTGCTGTGAGTGATTTGTGTTGTGTAGACTGAGAGAGGAGGGTTCAATTTATAGACCACTGTGAGATACATAGATGTCCGCGCGGATAGGGTTGGTAGCGTGCCTTTGTTCATCCGCTTCTGATCCGGCTTTTGGACAGGAGGAATATTTTCAGAAAATTCCAGCAGTTTGTGTTTTTCAACTTGCCCAATTCGAATTTTTCCAATTTCTTTTGCTTTTTTGATTCCTTTCCATGGTTTATCTTTAAATGGCAATCCCTAATCTACCCTCACTTTGTTAGGAATGTTAGGAATTGTTAGAAATGTTAGAAATATTAAAACTTTCGTTAATTTTCTAACAAAAATTCTAACAACTCAAATTGGAGCACTTACAGTAGTGTTTCAGTTTCCCGACTACCCATACCAAGGCGGTACAAGTTTTCTCTAATACTGAGTAGCTGAGTTCACTTCCCTGAAGCTTCCGGCTTACGAAGTAGATTGCATGCTCAACTTTGGAATCTTTCTGTTCTTGTGCCAGCATTGCTCCGACTGACGTGTCTGTTACTGTCAGGTACAGGAGGAGTGGCTTGTCTTCATGTGGCGAGCACAGAATTGGGGGATTCACCAAGTATGTCTTGATTTTCTTGAAAGCTGTCTGGCACTCGGAGTCCCATTTGATGTCGGCATTCTTCTTCATCAGCTTGAACATTGGCTCGCAGAGAGATGTCAACTGGTTGATGAAGCGACTGATGTACTGAAGTCTTCCCATAAAACTTTTCACTTCTGTCAGTGTCTGTGGCGGCTTCATGTCGATGATGGCCTTGATTTTCTTGGGATCGGCTTCGATACCTCTTTCTGTAACCATGTACCCCAGTACTTTGCCTCGCTTGACGCCGAAGGTGCACTTCGCAGGGTTCAATCTCATGGAGTGCTTTCTGAGTCTATTGAAGAACTTTCTCAGATCTGTCATGTGATGCATGTCTGATCCTCTGGAGTGGATGATCATGTCGTCGACGTATACTTCGATTTCCTTGTGAATCATGTCATGGAAGAGGGCCGTATGCCTCACAGTAAGTAGCCCCAGCGTTCTTTAAACCGAATGGCATAACCGTGTAGCAGTATGTCCCCCACGGATTGGTGAAAGCAGTCTTGGCTTGATCTTCCTCGAACAATTTGATCTGGTTGTATCCGGCGAACTCATCCACGAAGGACTTTACCTCGAAATTTTCCGTGGTGTCGACTAGCATGTCGATGTTGGGCAGTGGGAAATCATCTTTAGGGCTGGCCTTGTTGAGATCCCAGAAATCCACACAAAGATCTCGACCTTTCCATTGGCCTTGGTGACCGTCACGATGTTGGAGAGCCAGGTCGGGTACTCAATCACTCTGATGAAACCGACGCGGAGCATTTTCTCAATTTCTTCTTTCACTTGCAAGGACCACTCTGGCTTGATCTTGCGCAATTTCTGTTTGACAGGCTTGGATTCTGGATCCAAGGGAATGCTCCACGATTGAGGGATCGAGTCCTGGCATGTCCTGATATGACCAGGCGAACACGTCAACATACTTCCTGAGGAGGTTTATCAAGGCTTCCTTTTCTGCATCGGCGAAGAAACTGCCCACTTGTGTCTCTTTAGGCTCTTGCACTGACCCCAGGTTCACTTTGGTCATAACCTCTTCGGCACTGGGCCCGGTTGTCCTCTTGGTCTACTACACGCTTGAGAACTTCTTTAATGTATTGTTCGTTTAATGTGTCTGCTTCTTTATCAAGTGATTCGTTATTAACGTCTTTTAAGTTGTTTGTTAACTTATCAGTTGTTAAAGTGGCAATGAGGGGATACTTCGAAAGGTCAGACTTTTCATTAAATGCGAACGGAAATACATTGTTGGCTACATTATCATAGTCTTCCGGCGTAAGGCCGTTGGACGACTCAAAGGACTGGACTTTAACAAGGACTGACTCAGAGGGTTCGAGACTGGGTTTAGGGAGATGTGGGTGCAGGCCCAGCTTGTCTTCCAATTCTGCCTGGCTTGCCCTTGGTCTGGTGAAAGTTACCCAGTTCTTCAGTGGCATTGCTGGATGCTTGATGAGGGTTCAGGGGTCGAGAGGCTTGGCTTCTGCTATCCCAATCATGGCGATCATACTGTCTTCGGAGCCCAGGTCAATCAGGTTTTGCACCTCCATGACTTCTTCAAAAAGACTCTGTAGAGCGGGTCCACTGAGAGCGTCTTCTATGAATTCTAGTTCAATCTGCTTTGGAGTTACTGTCTCGAATGTGGCCTCGACGGCTGACCTCCTAACAGTCCGTTTCCCATGAAGAGTGCCTCGAGTTGCTCTTCCAAGTCTGGGATTCCTTTGAATGTGTACTCATGCTGAACTGTGGTGGCAATTGGTCCAGGTAGAGATGTGATGTCGAGGAACGCTCCCCTTATCGGATTAGCCTCGAGTCCTCTGAAACGCTTGAGGTCCCGTGCTAACTTTTCCATCCTTTCTGTAGTCTCTGTGCTGACTATCCCTGCTTCTTTCTCATCTTCATCAGTTCCACTTTCGGTCCCCTCAGTTCTGCTGTCGGTTCCCTTTTCGGTCCCCTCAGTTCTGCTGTTGGTTCCCTTGGTGAAGTAATGAGCGAGGTCAAAACTGTAAGGTCGGAGGTTGGGTGTGCCGTAGGAGGTCCCCCTTTTGCGAGCTGTTGCCTTGGTGCGGGCGAGCCTTTTGTTTTCTTTGATATCAGCCGGTGTTGGCACATAACCAAGCCCCTGGACCGTAGTGTGGTCATTGACTTCGATGACTTGGTGTTGGCCTTGTAACCTTTTGCCGAGCCCCAGTCCTGGGATGAAGTTCATGAGTTTCATCATCTTCATGGCGGGAGGGATTTTGTCCCAAAATAGTGGAAGGTCCACGCTGCATATTTGGATCTTGGAGGTTTCCAAGGTGAATCCAGTTAATGCCAATCATCATCATGCTTGATCTCTAACTCTGGAATGCCTTTGGTGCTGGTCCCCTTGGTGGTGACGCTGTTGCCGTAGACTGTGGTTAGCTCGTTGCCTTGCATGAACTTGATACACTGGTGAAGGGTGTATGCCACGTCATTTATTTGATGCAGCCAGGGTCGCCCCAGAGTGGCTGTGAAAGTGATAGGAATGTCCAACACTTGGAATTCGGTGGGGATCATCCGCTTGCCGAACCAGATATTTAGAGTAGCAACCCCGAGAACTGTACATGATGTAGAATGTAGGCCTTGACAGTGTGGACTGACGGCTTCAGATCTGTGGGCTTGATGTCAAGCAGGTCCATCATCTTGGCGGGCAATACATTCATTCCGGAACCTATGTCTACCAAAACACGGGGAATGCGACGCTCGTCCAACTGGACTGTGATGTAGAGCGGCTCATTATGATCAACTCCAAATTTTGGCAGGTCCAAATCTGTGAAGGTGATAATGTTGCCGTAGTGGATGTTGCCGATCATCTGAATTACTTCATCTGGGGTTGCGTCCACGGGGACCATGGTGCGGGTGAATGTACGCTCGCCGAAATTTTTAGAAAATTAATTAGGAGTCGCCACGCCGTTTTAAAGGAAAACATTGAAAACCTTTTGAAAAGAGAAAATGGGTTCGGGGGTCAGGTTACGTGTTGGGAAGAACGTTTGGCGTTCACCCAATACGCCTCGTATCTGAGAGTCTTTCAATTGTTCAACATCCAATTCATTCAAAAGTGTGTGCGATTGTGTGAGACAAAATGTGATAAAATGCATTTTGATGCTTTGTATTATTGATGAAATGAGAGAATTACATCTTGTAATAACAACACCCAATTATATCAGAAATGATCTAATAAATCATAGAAGTCGGGGTTTAACACTCAAAAAGGGTACGGATATGATTGATCCATACTCATCTTCTTGAATGACTAAACTAAACATATCAACATCATTCGAAAGCATGGATTGAACATGGATATTAAAATATAATCAGGAAGCCAAAATAACAGTTGCACATCCACAAGAGAACCGAGATCAATACCATCACTTCAATGAGTGTGGATATTGAGGATCCACACTCTACTTGAAGCACTCAATAACATGAATAACCAAGTGCAATATCATGAGAATGGATACAATATTCAGTAGACTAAAATAAAACATGTTCAACCAAGTCCCAAGTCAAGCAGCTCAATACCATTCGGAATCATGGATGGATCCAAAATATAATTAGCATCACTATGATAAATGTATGATCAGAAAATTAGTACGACTCAAAGCATACTAACTGAGACTATAACAAAGCCAGTATACTCAAGATTCTATACCACCAGCATATTGAACATGAATATGGAGACTGCACTACGCAATGAAAACGGAGAGAGAGAAAGGTTAGGATTCGTTACCCTTGTAGTCCACACTCTCTATACCACGTCGGTATAGGGAGTCTTCTAATCAGCTTCGGAATCGATCGTACTAAGTATATTTGCAATGGCAAATACGTGTGAGTACATTTCTTGGCTGGAGACAGAGGAGTCTCTGTAGTGAACCTGGCGGTGTAACGCTAAGAACTGAAAGAGGAGCCGGAGCTGGTAGCGGTGGTGATCGGAATCTGTGAACTAAAAAGGGTTAGAAGCAGAACCGTGGTGGAGCGATAGCCCGATTCCGGAGTGGCTAGATCGCCATTAGCGATTTAGAGAGAGAGAGTAGTGAGAGAGAGTCGTTTTGAGGTGGAAGAATAAGATAGAACGGTAAAAAGGGGGTGTTACTCCGGTTGATGAACGGAAGCTTGGCCGGAAATAATGGAGTTTGAGACCTAGTGGACGAGCTCACGATCTGGAACAGGGGAAGACGGGCTTCGATGGATTTGGGGTAGAGAGAACTGTGAGGGTGCTATTGTTTGAAGGTAAAGAGAGATAGAATCGGTGAGGGAGCCATTGATTGAGGGAAGCTTGGATCGCTGTTTTGAGTAGAGGAACAGGGAACGGTGAGGAAGGTCACCGGTGGCGCTGATTTGGATGGAGAAAGAGAGCTTGAGGAAGACGATTTAGGCCGAGCTAGGTGAGGATCGCCATTGGCGATTTAGAGAGAGAACTGGGAAGGGCTCTTTGCGGTGAGGAAGATTGAGGAGCGATTGAGGAGGAATTTGGGTTAGGTTTCCGGTGAGGAAGGTTGCCGGCGAGTGGGTTTTGGGTTAGATGGAAGGGATGATTTTGGTTTGGAGAGAGAGAGAGGTTAGATCGCCATTTTAGCGTTTAGAGAGAGAGAGCTCCATGGGAACCAGTTAGTGAGAGAGAGAGTGTGAGTTCTTTTTTTTTGTGAGAGAGAATGAAGAGAGCCCGTGCCCCCCCTGTAAAATGAAAATTTGATTTTATTTAAAGGTGACTGGTAAAGGCGAAAGAGGCCGTGTGGCTTCATTTGCGGTCGGTCCAGATTTTTCTAGAAACATGCAAGGTGGCAATTCTGGACCCTTCTTTCCAGCGAGGTCCTGCTTGGAATTTTAATTCCTAGCAGGTCCTTCCTTCCTTGGAAAGTTTGGGAAAGTTCCCGAATTGTCCCTGAACTTTAGGAAGGTCCGGGAAATATCGAAAAACTTAACCGGGAGGCATTGAGCCAGATTTGGGTACTTACAGAAGCCCCTCGGCAACGTCACTTGCAAGGCGAGTGGGGTTGTCGATAAAAAAGGATCCAATCTGGCGAACTGCCGAGACGGATTGGGTGACCAAGGTGGTCAAGTGGCTGAACCTTTTGGAAGGCTACCTACGTATCCCGGAGGAATCAAGCCAGGCCGTAGTTCGGAATTAGGATCCGCTGGGGAAGGAAGAAGAGAAACTGGTCTCTTGCCGGGGACAAAGAAGAGAAAATGACCTAGGAGGTCAAGCAATTGATCCTACTGGGGATATGCTAGGAGTGACCCAGGTGGTCGGATATCTGAACTTTTATGAGGGGGCGCTTTATCACTGAGGAGTGACAAAGAAACAGGGTGACCAAAGTGGTCGAATGGCTGGACCTTTTATAAAAGGCTACCTACGTATCCCGGAGGAATCAAGCCAGGCCGTAGTTCAAGCATCACTAGATAGTTAGGAACGATGTCTAGGATCCTTGGGATTTTGACAATTCGGAGGCTGTCACCTGAAGAAGCTTATGGCGCTATCTCTTTTATGACGGAGATAGAGGTAACTTAAGTTGGGAAACTTGAGCGTACGTCACTATTCGCGGATAGAGGTAGCACAAGTTGAAATGACTTGGGCATACGTCACTATTCGCGGATAGAGGTAGCACAAGTTGGAATGACTTGGGCATACGTCACTATTCGCGGATAGAGGTAGCACAAGTTGAAATGACTTGGGCATACGTCACTATTCGCGGATAGAGGTAGCACAAGTTGGAATGACTTGGGCATACGTCACTATTCGCGGATAGAGGTAGCACAAGTTGGAATGACTTGGGCATACATCACTATTCGCGGATAGAGGTAGCACAAGTTGGAATGACTTGGGCATACGTCACTATTCGCGGATAGAGGTAGCACAAGTTGGAATGACTTGGGCATACATCACTATTCGCGGATAGAGGTAGCACAAGTTGGAGCACAAGTTGGAATGACTTGGGCATACATCACTATTCGCGGATAGAGGTAGCACAAGTTGGAATGACTTGGGCATACATCACTATTCGCGGATAGTGGTAGCACAAGTTGGAATGACTTGGGCATACGTCACTATTCGCGGATAGTGGTAGCACAAGTTGGAATGACTTGGGCATACGTCACTATTCGCGGATAGTGGTAGCACAAGTTGGAATGACTTGGGCATACGTCACTATTCGCGGATAGTGGTAGCACAAGTTGGAATGAAATGGGCATACGTTACTATTCGCGGATAGTGGTAGCACAAGTTGGAGCACAAGTTGGAATGACTTGGGCATACATCACTATTCGCGGATAGAGGTAGCACAAGTTGGAATGACTTGGGCATACGTCACTATTCGCGGATAGAGGTAGCAAGTTGGAATGACTTGGGCATACATCACTATTCGCGGATAGAGGTAGCACAAGTTGGAGCACAAGTTGGAATGACTTGGGCATACATCACTATTCGCGGATAGAGGTAGCACAAGTTGGAATGACTTGGGCATACATCACTATTCGCGGATAGAGGTAGCACAAGTTGGAATGACTTGGGCATACATCACTATTCGCGGATAGAGGTAGCACAAGTTGGAATGACTTGGGCATACATCACTATTCGCGGATAGAGGTAGCACAAGTTGGAATGACTTGGGCATACATCACTATTCACGGATAGAGGTAGCACAAGTTGGAGCACAAGTTGGAATGACTTGGGCATACATCACTATTCGCGGATAGAGGTAGCACAAGTTGGAATGACTTGGGCATACATCACTATTCGCGGATAGAGGTAGCACAAGTTGGAATGACTTGGGCATACATCACTATTCGCGGATAGAGGTAGCACAAGTTGGAATGACTTGGGCATACATCACTATTCGCGGATAGAGGTAGCACAAGTTGGAGCACAAGTTGAAATGACTTGGGCATACATCACTATTCGCGGATAGAGGTAGCACAAGTTGGAATGACTTGGGCATACATCACTATTCGCGGATAGAGGTAGCACAAGTTGGAATGACTTGGGCATACATCACTATTCGCGGATAGAGGTAGCACAAGTTGGAATGACTTGGGCATACATCACTATTCGCGGATAGAGGTAGCACAAGTTGGAATGACTTGGGCATACATCACTATTCGCGGATAGAGGTAGCACAAGTTGGAGCACAAGTTGAAATGACTTGGGCATACATCACTATTCGCGGATAGAGGTAGCACAAGTTTAGAGTTTTGACAATTCGGAGGGTTTGTCACCTAACGTTATCCCGTTATAACGGAATAACGGAGATTGCGAAAAAGGTTGGATTTTGTAGAGAAGTTGGAAGGAATCAATAGTTTTTGTAAAGAAAAGTGGGACGCACCCGAATAATTTTTTGTAAAGAAAACTGGGATGTATTCTGATTATTTGAAAAATAAAATTGAAAATGCCAAGGGCAAATAAACTGAATCACAGAGGTAAATTTGTAAAATAGGCCTCGGGGGCACTAGAGGGAAAACTGAATTGAAAGTGATTGAAAATGTCAGGGGCAATAAAAGGGTAAAAGAAGCCTACGGGGGGACAAAATTGTAAAATGGAGCCTTCGGGGCAAAATGGTAAAAACAGCCACAGAGGCTTAGTATGTCGCGCGACTTAGTAAGCCCGACGTGCTTTTAATGCCTTTAGGCCCGGAATGGAATTGCAGACACAGGTTGGAATTGGGTGACCAAAAGAGATCACTTACCTGGCCTTCTTGGGACAATGACAAAGAGATATTTGGTCCCTTCCTATAAGGATGGAAACGGGGTGACCTAGTAGGTCAAACAACCGATCCTACAAGGAATGTGCCAAATCAAAAGGGGTGATCAATGTGGTCAAAAAATTGGACTTTTATGAAAAGCTTACGCACCATTGGAGAGTGGAGGAAGAAAAAGGTGACCAAAGTGGTCGGATGGCTGAACCTTTATGAAAGGCTACCTACGTATCCCGGAGGAATCAAGCCTTGATCGTAGTTCAAACTTCATCTAGACAGTTAGGAACGATGTCTAGGATTTTCGACGTTTTGACAATTAGGAAAATGTCGCCTAGAGTTACCTCGAAGGCACTTTTGGGAGAAAATGTTATCATTAGCAATTGGCACGTTACTTGAGCCTAGGGATGATTTTTTTTTTCTGGAAACATGGTAGGGACTGGGTTTGGATATACATATGGAATGTATTTGGGAATTGTTTGAGACGGGTTTCAAACAGGTGGGGTTGTATCCCTTGGGTGCGGACTGAACTGTTGCTGTTGTCAACGTGGGCGAGAATTCCTTCTTGCCGAGGCCGGGTTTAAACCTCGGGTCTTGACTAAGGTCCTTTTCTTAAACTACGGCGCTTGAAGGCGATGCTTGACGGGCTTTGACAACCAAAGCAGATGTTGGAGTGACCAAACCTTTCTTCTAGGGATGGATATGACTTATCGGAGCTCCGGTCGGAGGAAAAACTTTCTGCAAAAGCCCCATATCTTGTTGAAGTAAGGAAAGATTCTTTCATTGGCAAAACCTTGGTTGAATGAGCTGAGCAAGCGAAGTGACTTGGCGAAGCCCCAGTCTGGTGACCTAATAAAAATCCCAATCTGATTGGTATTGCGAACGTGATTACGAAATTGATCGACCAAGGCGAATCCATCTAGGGACCTAGTGAAGAACCCGATGCGAACCCCGAAAATGGCTAAAGAAGCCCCAGTTTAAAGGAATGCTTTGACAGAGTTTTTCGAGGCAGCCCTAATGCGAATTGTAGCAGAAGAGGGAAAACCTATCCTTTTTCTTTTTTTTATTTCTATTTTTTTTTAGTCAACCAGTCAACCTTAAGGAGACGCAGACAAAGAGAAGAATTTTAGGAAGATATGTACATGCAGGGGCATATTTTTCAAAAGGTGGGAATAATCCCGATTTTGTATTATTTTGATGGCCTTATTCGATGTAGGCACAAAAACTCGCTTTTAGGTTTGACTCTTTTGAGAGAGCATAAGCGTAGAAAGGTTGGTAAAAGTGTATGGAAGCCCTTGCTGACAGAAAATCCGTGTTTAGCACTATTTTTCCTAAGATGTAGAAAGAGAAGACTTGTCAAGACATCTGAAAACTTGTTTTATTTACGATGATCACAAGATTGCTTAAAACCCTTTATTAATGTTCGAGTTATTCAACCACTAATCTCGATATGAAAAAACATTCTTATTAGTCATGAGGAGAAAGTCAACCAATGCCGCGGATCAAGGTTGGCTGGTGTGAAAGAAAGGTTTGTGTATAGGGAGGTCATTGATGGGCGGGTTTTACGGGATCGACCGTGTCATGGGAGAGGTCATTTGATGAGACCGAATTCTCTGGTATTTGAATATGCTTATGAGGGAGGTCATTGATGAGGCCGGATTTTAAACTTGGATATTCTTATGAGGGAGGTCATTGATGAGACCGGATTTTACGAAACTTGGATATGCTTATGAGGGAGGTCATTGATGAGACCGGATTTTACGAAACTTGGATATGTTTATGACCGGACCATTCTTTGGTTGCCTACGTTCCCCTCATTATGAGGAGCTCGGGTCGCCGTAGTTCGGCCTTGGCGGTGTGTAAGGCTTTGGGATTAGTGAAAAGGCTTAGGATGAGATGATGAGGCGTGGGCCTCGGGATGATTCCTTGACCAAGTCATTCTTGGACGGGCGCTTCGATTGCTTCCTCTTTCGTTGGGGAAGAAAGGATTCGTGCGTGCTGCGAGCTTATGAAATGCTTACGGCTTTGCTTCGGCCGCCCCATTGTTATCGACAACTTTTGTTCTTCGAGCTTTGACTTTGTACGTTTGTCGAAGCTTTTGATTGGCGGTCTTTGGGTCCTTGGCCTCATTTTTTTTTTTATTTTTATGTGCAACCTGTTTTTGCCTAGACTGCCATTTTTTTGGATTTTCAGCCTAGCTGGGCATTACTCTTTTTGCACTAATATTTTTTTTCTCTTTTTCTTTTTTTTTTTTTTTTTATGTGCAACCTGTTTTTGCCTAGGCGCCCTTTTTTTGGGATTTTCGGCCTAGGGGTATTACTCTTTTTGCACTACATTTTTTTTTTTTTTTTTTTTTGAAGCACCCGAGGGCCAAGGCAAGCCCCTGCTTGAACATTCTTGATACCCTTGAAGTCTAAGCCAAGCCCCTAGGTTGTTGTCGACACGGGGTCAATCTTTCGAAGGCGAGTGGCCTTTTTTGTCGTTCCTTGATGTTGTCGCCGTCGTTGACTTGGTCAAGATGAAGGTGGACATGGTTTGGGAAAGTGTATGGCTTTGATGAAGGCCTTTTGTGGGGTAAGGAAAGTGTATGGCTTGATGGCATTAGTTGACTTTCTCACACCGATTAATCAGAACGTTAATTATTTCGAGAGATTGTTCGTTGAGCAATGCAAGTGATCATATAAAATAAAACCATTTCATTAAATGTAATGTAGGTGTGCAAATAATGTCTTAAGTCTAGCAAGAAAAGAAGAAGACTCTTTTATAGAAAATTGAAGATTCAATACAATGTCCGTAGAGGACTTAATTGAAAGGAAAAAATACTAGGACCTACGAAGGTTGGTGAGAGACTATTTTTCTTTTTCTTCCTTTTTTTTTTTTTTTTTTTTTTTTTAAGGATAGGTAAACCCTAGTCTAGCTACTCTTCACGGGTTGGGTTGCCGGGGAGCTTGAGCTTTCCTTCGTAGATCGGCCCAGCTGAATTTCTTTCTTCACGGCTCCACACATACTTGTCCGTCACATGACCATAATGCTTGTGGTACTCACGGAACTTGGCCTGTCAACTCTACTTGGGTTTCTTGGCTTATGATTCTCGAGAGGTGTGAGAAGGCTTCGTTTCACCAAATCGTTGAAAACTTTGCTCATGGGCATCCCAAAATCATCGGTGACGTTTCGACCTTGCACTTCTTGAATTGACCTCTTGTCATAACTTTCGTCTTTGGCCCATGGAGGTTCTCAAGCTTCCCATCTTCTATCAACTTTTGGATCTCATGCCTCAAAGCGGTGCAATTGTCGGTGTTGTGCCCATGGTATTGATGGACGGCAGTGTTTGGTCTCGTCCATTACGTCTTGGGGTTCTGGGCTTCCAATTCTCCGGTGGCTTTATCAGTTTTTCTTTCACTAGCTCTTCGAGAATCTTGCTTAAAGGCATCTACGTATTGTTAAAGTGAAAGGAGCGAGGTTTTCGGGGGACCTTGTTATTCTCAAGACTCAGATTCCCATTGTCCAATTGGTTCATTTGTTGGATTTGGTGAAGGAAGGCGTGACATTCTTTCCTTTGTGAAATCTTGGTCTTTGAGCCGGATACGATTCTTTGCTTGGTATTGGGTTATGCTCGGTGGAGTCATTTCTTTGCCTGGTCCGACATCTTGGGTCAAGGGAGTATTGATCCTCATCATGAGGTCAAGCTTCTCTTGCATCTGTTTCACTTGCTCTATAAACATTGCCACATAGGGGTCAACGGGGACTCTTGGGCTACGGAGCAACGAGGACTTGTAGTAGCGACGGCTGAATTCATTAAGTCCGTAGGTAACGGCTGAAAACTTCGGTTCATCTTTTGGTAACTCATGATCACATTCGGGCGGGTATAGGGGCTTGAACATAGCCACATATCTCAAGCCGATTATGTGAGGTTGGAGCATAAGCGGCGAGGTATTGCTTGAGGCGAGGATAAGTGGGGTGAAGTTCAATCCGTTACGAGGAGCGAGGGCGATGGGGCCACGATGGTGGGATGTTGGAAAGGGCGAGGAGAAGTGGTCCTTGGCAAGGGATCATATGTGGATGGAGGAAGGTATTGGTTATAGGGCTGGGAGGCTGAGATGGCTACTTACGGAGTCTCATCTTCGACCACTACCGAGAACCGTTGGACTCAATTGTTACTTGGACTCCATTGCGGTGAAGAGCACCGATAAGCAATGGCTTGTTCTTCATGAACCTTCGGGCATTTTCCAAAGCCGGGACTAACTCTTCCTTCCTAATCATCGATTTCCCATACCCTCACTGTTTTTCATCCAAATCGCCATTCCGACTCTACGGCGATGGCTATGCGGGCGAAAAGCCGCTGACCCAGTACTCTCGCTCACTTCTTTTTCGCTGCGGGAAAGGGATAGGCAAGGTTTAGACTCGGGGATAGGTAAGGTTTAGACTCGAAGGATAGGTAAGGTTTAGACTCGAAGGTAAGTGTTTAGACTGAAGGCTCAAGTAACATGCCCTTATCGCTTTAACTTTTGCTCGAAACGCATTTTCTCCTAATCCTAATTGATCGGAAAAGATGAGACCTTGAATGGTCAAGATTGAAAATAGAGATCGGACCGAAGGGGGTCACGATTAAGGATTTGACCATGAAAGGTCGAGATGGGAAATCGAAAATTGGACCGAGGAGGTCTCGATTAGAGATTGACCATGAAAGGTCGGGATAAGAAAATCAAAAATCGGACCGAAAAGATCTCGATTAGGGATTTGACCATGAAAGGTCGGGATGAGGAAAACGGAGATCGGACCGAAAAGATCTCGATTAGGGATTTGACCATGAAAGGTCGGGATGAGGAAAACGGAGATCGGACCGAAAAGGTCTCGATTAGGGATTTCAGAGATAGGAACATGCAATTATGATTACACTAATTGTTCAAGTTTACTTAAAACAATGTCTTTTATTTATTTCTATTTGGTTGGAAAAGGGGTTTGCCCTTCTTTTTCGCAACTACTCTAGATCTGGATCGGTGGATTCCGTCAGCTACGTCTATAAGCCCCTCGTATTCCACACTGTATTTCGACCTCCCGGGGTGGACGGCCCGGGCGAGGTCCTATAGGGCACGCGGATCCCACCAACCGAGAGTAAAGAACGCTCCTAACGGGTATAGCGGGTCATAGGACCTTTCAACGCACGAGCAATGCGGATTATAGTCAAGGCAATACGGAAAGTCTCGTCTCTGCCTTGACGGAGTTTTGGCGAGTTTCGCTTGAGCGAATGACGTTTTGACTTTTGGTAATGTCCGAGAGAATAATAGGCATGGGTCGGGCGGTAAAAGCCGGATGACACAGTGTCACATTGAACTTCGTTGCATACGCAGTGCGTGAGTCGGAATCGAAGTCAATGCCGGTCAAGATCTTGCCAGTTTTTCCTTATCGGAATTTTGGCAGAGCTTCGCTTGAGCGAAAGATCTTTTGATTTTTTGGCAAAGACTCGGTCTTGACTCTTACGCATTCCGTGCGGGTCAAGGTCAATAGTCAATGTCGGAGTCAAGATCCCACCGATTTTTCCTTGTCGGAATTTCGGAGAATTTCGCTTGGCGAAAATCTTGGCTTCCGTTTATGAGCTAAGGCTTGACCTTTACGTGGGTATGCAAGCTGGGCTATATGACACGGACTAGACCAAAAACCAACCAAAAGTCACGGTTTTTGAAACGTGTGACACGGGTGTGCATTGGTCGACACTGGCTGCCATGGGGAGGTTGGGATGATTCCGTGCGCGCCCGGGAGCATCGTAAGGCTGTCCGTGACTGCAGCTGGAACCACCCTCGGGTTTGAAGGACGTGCGTGCAAAAAGTGTACAGGATATATCAG
Source organism: Adenophora triphylla var. japonica (assembly GCA_022495995.1). Taxonomy (NCBI): domain Eukaryota; kingdom Viridiplantae; phylum Streptophyta; class Magnoliopsida; order Asterales; family Campanulaceae; genus Adenophora; species Adenophora triphylla. The sequence goes on along the minus strand of JAFEMH010006270.1, from coordinate 40,493 downwards.
GTGCGCGTAGTGTGCGGTCTCCTAAAAATGTTCCTTTTTGAGTTAAAACAGAGATTTTCATAATGTGTTTTAAAGGAATGATTTTCGGGACGGGGGAGAATGCAGCACGTAAATTTTCTGGGAAGCCCCAGTCAGTCATGGAGCTGAGTAGCCCCAAAGCCGCTAGGATTTGCCCAGATTAACCCCGATTTTTCCTGGTGGAATTGCCGCGAGGTCGTATGGTCGAGAATCCAGGGAGGATTAAGCCGTACGACTGCATGGATCAATTTTCCAGGTTCCACTCCTTTGCAGTTTCAGGTTATTTCCCAAACTTTTAGGCACCTTTATTTTTCCTGTTCAATATGCACAAATTCCAGGGTGCAAATGATGCAATGCAAGGCAAAGAAAAGCAAGCACGATAAACGAAATCCGCGACGGGAGTCTAACCTGCTCAAAGGGAAAAGCTTTCTTTTATTTTTTATTTTTTTTTCAAATTTTTTTTTCGAAAAAAGGGGGTACTGGTACGTGGGATTGTTAAACCACCGTTTATCCCAAGCCCCGGGTTAGGGAGCGATACAGGAAGGTTAAGTGGTGTCCACCTATATACCGAGTATCAATTTTTTTTTTTTATTAGTATTTTTTTTTAAAAAAAAAAAAACTTATAAAATAAAACCATTTAATGTCCCATGTCCCTCAAGCAAAAATGAACCTCAGCCTCTAAGCAATGCAAACATTCGACACTAAGCTTCAGTAACACAGAGAACATGGAGGAAAAGGAAAACAGAGCATGTAAAATGCAAATATCACATATGATGTCACAACAATGCACACACAAGAGAATGAAACGGATGTTGAACAAGAACGAAAGTTTGACCCACTTTTGAAAACAGGTTTCAAGTCCCCAGCGGAGTCGCCACTAAATGTACGCTCGTCGAATTTTTTTTGAGAAAATTAATTAGGAGTCGCCACGCCGTTTTAAAGGAAAACATTGAAAACCTTTTGAAAAGAGAAAATGGGTTCGGGGGTCAGGTTACGTGTTGGGAAGAACGTTTGGCGTTCACCCAATACGCCTCGTATACGAGTCTTTCAATTGTTCAACATCCAATTCATTCAAAAGTGTGTGCGATTGTGTGAGACAAAATGTGATAAAATGCATTTTGATGCTTTGTATTATTGATGAAATGAGAGAATTACATCTTGTAATAACAACACCCAATTATATCAGAAATGATCTAATAAATCATAGAAGTCGGGGTTTAACACTCAAAAAGGGTACGGATATGATTGATCCATACTCATCTTCTTGAATGACTAAACTAAACATATCAACATCATTCGAAAGCATGGATTGAACATGGATATTAAAATATAATCGGGAAGCCAAAATAACAGATTGCACATCCACAAGAGAACCTGAGATCAATACCATCACTTCAATGAGTGTGGATATTGAGGATCCACACTCTACTTGAAGCACTTCAATAACATGAATAACCAAGTGCAATATCATGAGAATGGATACAATATTCGAGAGACTAAAATAAAACATGTTCAACCAAGTCCCAAGTCAGCGGCTCAATACCATTCGGAATCATGGATGGATCCAAAATATAATTAGCATCACTATGATAAATGTATGATCAGAAAATTAGTACGACTCAAAGCATACTAACTGAGACTATAACAAAGCCAGTATACTCAAGATTCTATACCATCAGCATATTGAACATGAATATGGAGACTGCACTACGCAATGAAAACGGAGAGAGAGAAAGGTTAGGATTCGTTACCCTTGTAGTCCACACTCTCTATACCACGTCGGTATAGGGAGTCTTCTAATCAGCTCCGGGAATCAGATCAGACTAAGTATATTTGCAATGGCAAATACGTGTGAGTCTGTTTTGCTGGAGACAGAGGAGTCTCTGTAGTGAACCTGGCGGTGTAACGCTAAGAACTGAAAGAGGAGCCGGAGCTGGTAGCGGTGGTGATCGGAATCTGTGAACTAAAAAGGGTTGGAAGCAGAACCGTGGTGGAGCGATGACGATTCCGGAGTGGCTAGATCGCCATTAGCGATTTAGAGAGAGAGTAGTGAGAGAGAGTCGTTTGAGGTGGAAGAATAAGATAGAACGGTAAAAGGGGTGTTACTCGGTTAATGAACGGAAGCTTGGCCGGAAATAATGGAGTTTGAGACCTAGTGGACGAGCTCACGATGCGGAACGGGGAAGACGGGCTTCGATGGATTTGGGGTAGAAGGCTGTGAGGGTGCTATTGTTTGAAGGTAAAGAGAGATAGAATCGGTGAGGGGGCCATTGATTGAGGGAAGCTTGGATCATTGTTTTGAGTAGAGGAACAGGGAACGGTGAGGAAGGTCACCGGTGGCGCTGATTTGGATGGAGAAAGAGAGCTTGAGGAAGACGATTTAGGCCGAGCTAGGTGAGGATCGCCATTGGCGATTTAGAGAGAGAACTGGGAAGGGCTCTTTGCGGTGAGGAAGATTGAGGAGCGATTGAGGAGGAATTTGGGTTAGGTTTCCGGTGAGGAAGGTTGCCGGCGAGTGGGTTTTGGGTTAGATGGAAGGGATGATTTTGGTTTGGAGAGAGAGAGAGGTTAGATCGCCATTTTAGCGTTTAGAGAGAGAGAGCTCCATGGGAACCGGTTAGTGAGAGAGAGAGTGTGAGTTCTTTTTTTGTGAGAGAGAATGAAGAGAGCCCGTGCCCCCCCTGTAAAATGAAAATTTGATTTTATTTAAAGGTGACTGGTAAAGGCGAAAGAGGCCGTGTGGCTTCATTTGCGGTCGGTCCAGATTTTTCTAGAAACATGCAAGGTGGCAATTCTGGACCCTTCTTTCCAGCGAGGTCCTGCTTGGAATTTTAATTCCTAGCAGGTCCTTCCTTCCTTGGAAAGTTTGGGAAAGTTCCCGAATTGTCCCTGAACTTTAGGAAGGTCCGGGAAATATCGAAAAACTTAACCGGGAGGCATTGAGCCAGATTTGGGTACTTACAGCGGGCCAAACTTTCTTCTAGCTTGAGCTTGTGAGGATATAAAGATGTGAGCAGGGACCAAAGGGAAATGTTTGCCTGGGTCTGCTTGAGCTGAGTGAGGATCAGGTCCTCTTTCACGGAACTTGTGTCTTCGGGCAGGCCGGGTTGCGGTTCTGTCTCCGCTGGCTTTTTAGTGGCCTTAGGTGGTAATGCATGGATTTGACCCGATCGGGTTAGGGACGACATCGGGTTTGGTCCTTTACGAAGAGGTTGCTCGAGTGAGCCATAATCGAGGAGGATTCCTCAAAGCATAGGGCCATATGTCTTCCCTCACTTCGTTGGCCCGTAGATGCATTCAGGGGGCTTCGGCGGCTTTCGGATTCTGTCCCAAGATGCGGCTTGGGTGCCTCCGGTGGGGAGGAGTTTATGGTTTGTCGCAACTTCTCGAACATCAGTGCGCGGTGGTTTCGGGAGCGGGCGTGGGTTGCTGACCCTCCGGGGGAGGTTAGAGAGTTCTTGGTTCAAGCGAACGGTCTCCTTGATCTCTTCACGGTATACCACACTCCTTTCCTTCTAGCTGAGCATGCTCATGGCATTCTGGAGTTGGGTTAGGCGATAGTCATGGTTTGCTAATTTTCCTCCACTCTTGGCCCAGATCAACTTTCTTGCAGTAGAGCCTGCGTCGAGAGTTAGCGCCTGTGTTTCTTCCCATGTGAGAATAGCAGTGCTTCCTTGAACTGCATGCGGCAGTCTAGATAACTTCCATCGGGGAGAGCTTTCCCTTCTGCTTTATCTGAGTGGCGGGTATGTCGGAAAGTGAGTACACGGCTTCCCGAACATCTGCCCGTATAGCACTTTGCCCCGATTTATCGTTTACGTAGCGAATGCCGCGATGCATGGAATCTCCACAGTAGTTCTTTGGAAATGTATTTCCATCTTTCTTTTCCTTTTGAATAGACCTTCCTCCCCCAGTTGGCATTTTAGTTTGAGAGCGGAAATGATCCGTCCCCATCCTCACAGGACCCTTGGGATTCCTGTTTTGTTGACTTCATGCTCGGCATGGAAGAGAATGGTTTCTTCGTCTTCGTCGTCGCTTTCACAGAGAACTTGCTTTCCTCGGGGAGGTAAGCGCTTGTATTCTTCCTGCTGTTTGGCTAGGTACCCCTTGTACTATGCCATTCCCTCTCCTAGGTCGTCGGGACCATTGACCGCCCTCCCTTGCCAGAGGGGGTTGGATGAGAAAAGACGGTAGTCCAGGAAGTTGCCATGAGTAAAACCCTTGAGGTCGAATTGGTCTAGAGTGGCCTCTAGCTTTCTGTCGGAAGCTGCTTGTGACACTTTAAGGGTTTGGTCCCTGTGGGTCCTTTGAGCTTAGTTTTCGTCCCAGAGACGGTTCTCTTGAGCGGCTAGTTCCATGAGGGCTTTCCTTGCGAGAGCTAAACAGTCTCCGTAGGTGCGCGCCGTCTGACTAGTGTCTAGAACTGTAATCACATCCAAGTCCCTGAATGGCGGAAACACTTGGATTATATTGACGAAGGAAGTCGGGCTGGGACATTCCATGCGGCCCTCCTTGATCTCGGTTGCCAAGAAGTTCGCCCATATCTGCTTGATCGAACCCACGGGGGTGTTTAATTCTATGATGTTGATAGTCTCGTGATCTCGCTGGATTGCCAAGTCTATCAGAGCTAGCAGTTTGCTGGCGGGATGCCGGAGTCCGTGGCCGTGATGGCTGGGAGCAGGATCAAACTTGAGCATGTTGATGCTGAGGTGATCATTCCTTTCATCGGAAGCTGGATCTGTCTTGCGGGGAAGACTCTTACAGATGTTTTCAGGGTAGCTACTAGAAGCGTTCCCAAGGTTGATCTGATTCATGACAGGGTGAGGAGCTTTGTCTCCTTTGCTGATGCCCTTGGCCTTGGCGGCGCTTGTGGCTGTAAGCTTGACTGACGGCACGGGCCGATTGCCACTGGGGCTGGTAGTCGAAAGTGATGATGAGCTCTGAGCTCGATTGGCCAGGGCCTCCATTACCATGAGCAGCAAGTCATCGAGGGTAACTTTGGCATTGCAGAATCTGATAAAAAGGACCGGATCCTTGGTATCATCGGGATATCTGGAAAATATGATGTTGATGAATTCACCGTCAGTCACAAGGTCAGAGGGGTTCTTTGTCGTGTCAACCAGTTGTTTCCATTCGCCGGATAACTGCCTGTACGGGATGTTCAGCTTGACAATTTCCATGGTATTGGAGCCCTGGTCGTAGGTGACATCATCGGAACTGGTGCCGTCCTCGAAACTGAGCATATGTATGTAGGTATCTTCTTGCGGGTCTGCCGCGTCCTCCACTCCGGAGAGTCCTGATTCGTTGTCATTTGACGGCTCAACCTAGACATAAGGATGCCTCGCGTCCTGCCGCGATGCTGGAGCTGCTAGAAAAACATCATGCCCTTCGCTTGAGAAGAGGGGCTCAGCGGGCAATTCCTCATGGAGGACATCCCATTCGACTTCCATACATTCATCACGAGTGTGACGATGCTTGTTGACCTTCATCACCAAGATTTCCTCGCCTGGCGGGACCAAAGAGTAGGATTGAAGGATGCTGACAAATCTCCGATCGGAGACAGGGGGTTTACGTGCCCGCATTATTGCGATGCTCAGGGTTTCTTTCCAGTCTGCTTCCAAGTGTCAGAAACGATAGTTGAACTTGATGAACCTGACTGCTTCAGGGTCTGCCTGCTCGAAGACGTTAATATAGTTAGCATCTCCGGACTCTGAGGGATTCTGATGAGATTTGCCCCAATAGTCCCTTGGTCGGCTTGAAGGAGGTAGCCCCGGTGCCTGGCTGCGGGCACGCTTGGCATTGTCTCGGCTTCGTTCCCTATGAGGAAGCTGTCCCCTACGATGACTTCAAGATCTCCCTGCCGGTTAATGAACTTGATGCACTGATGGAGAGTGGAGGCTATGGCTTTCATGTGGTGTAGCCAAGGGCATCCCAACAGAGCTGTGAATTCGGACGGAATGTCTATCACGTGGAATTTTGCTGGCACCATTTGGGTTTCGAACCAGAGTTCCAGAGTCACCGTCCCCAGGATGGGATGAGACGTGCTGTTGTAGGCTTTGATAGTCCAGGCAGACGGAATCATGTGGCCTTCGTCGATGCGTAGGGCTCACATCATGCTGAGAGGGAGGACGTTAACTGCTGATCCGTTGTCTACCAATACTCTGGGGAGCGATATGGTGTTGAGCCGGAGAGTGATGTACAAAGCTTCATTGTGCCCTGAGGCGTCTCTCGGCAGGTCTTCATCACAGAAGGTGAGCATACTGCCATACAGTCGAGAATCGTAGATCTGGTCTCTTTCCGGAGAAGGAGAGTCATCAAACCATCCGTTTCCTGTCTTCCTCTTGCGAGGTAAAGCCTTTGGTGGTGCCTCGGGATTGTGTTGAGGATGCTTGTGGCAGTGGCCGCCCTTGGTTAGCACGTTGATTGAGTGCGAGTGCCAAGCTGACTTTGACTTTCCTTTGCCGGCCCGCACTCTAAAGCTGGGCAAATTGAACCTTGGCTGATCCCGCGGGGGTTAGGCTTCTGACTGGCAGTGAGATCGTCAAGATTTGAGGTATTTCGGTGCCCTGAGGCCTGAACTCTGGTGTCAGCAGGACTTTTCGGCTTTCCCACCCCTGTCTGCTCGAAAGCTGCGTGGCCTGGAGGAAGGGAAGACTGGCTGGAGTAGAGTACGTAGTAATCGAACCTCCCAGATGGCTCTTCGAGTGTACCCACACTGGTGTCTCCAGCTTCATATCTTTCTCTCAGTTTCTGTTGAGAAGACTTCTTCTTCTGCTTTCTGGGAGAATTACCCCTGATCATGTCTTGGGACTCGTACTCAAGGCATGCGGAGTAGTCACAAACATCGTAACTGATGTGGACATTCGATGAGGACCTGGCTGGAAGAGGCGGAGGAACTGGCTCTGCGGCAATCTTCTTTGGCACCCATTCAATGGAGTTCACACTGTTGTTGTTCGGAAAAGGGTTTCCGACCGTATTGGGTCCACGGGGACGCTCCAATTTCCCTTCCTCTATCAAATTCTGAATTTCGTACCGTAACCCCACGCAGTTGTCGGTGGTATGGCCATGATACTGATGGAAGGCGCAGTACTTGCTCTTGTCAGCGTTGACTACGGGATTCTTGGGTTTGTAGTTGGCAACGGGTTTGAGGAGGCCTTCCTTGATCAAACCTTCCAGCATCTTACTCAGCGGCATGTCCAACTTGTCGAAGTGTACGGCAGGCTGCTTCGAAGTGGAGTTGTTGCTTTGCGGGACTGGGTTTCTGTTGCCCGACTGCTGTCCCTGATGAATGTAGTTGACAGACGTATCTTTCCCTTTGTCGGGGCCGGTGCGGGATTGAATACAGCTGGCGATCGGTATACGCTTATGGGTGTGCGGTAGCCAATTTTTCCTTGAGATCCTTCTCGAAGCGTGGGCCGGCATTGACCATGGCCGGAGATCGGGAAGAAGTGATGGCGATGAGGATTCGATGGACGGTCTTAAGCGAGGACTTGAAAGATCCGCATATGTTCATCCTTGGAGAGTGGCTCCATGATCTCGGAGAGTTTCAAGCTCCACCTCTTGTAGAATTCTCCGGCGCTTTCATACGCTTTACGCTCGGTGGTGATTAAGTCCTCACGACTTGTTTCCCACTGTAAGTTGGATCTGTACCGCTCTAGGAAGATGTTACTGATCTGATCCCAGGTGTGGCGATCTGCAGGCTTGACCCTTAGGAACCATCGTAACGCTGAACTCTTGAGCGTATGCTGGAAGTGATCGGCCATTTGTTGGAGGGTTGCTCCTTTCGCTCTCATGCCGAGAACGTAGGTGTCAACATGCGTTTGAGGACATTCGGTTCCATCGAATCGGTCCATCTCCGGCATTCTGAACTTGGCAGGGAGAGGCGTGACCATTCCCGGATCTGTGGACTTGAGCATTTCTTGCTTTGAGATGCTCATGGTGGCTTTCAGGTCTTTCATCTGTTCGACCATCCAGGCTAAGGTTGGGTCCAGTGGTGGACTTTGAGGCTCGGCGCCGGGTGCTACCATATGAGCGGTAGTGGTTGGAGGTGGAAGGCTTGATATATGTGGATATATGGGGGCCTTTTTTGGACTGTATCGGGGTTTGTCCCCGGTGTTTTGGGATTCGTGTATAGGAATTGGGATGAGCCTAGGAGGGTATTGAAGGATATTGGCATCTGTTTGAGATGGTCCAGCGGTGCGCTGGTTGTACTGAGTGATGGGAGAAGCATTGGCTTGGCCTTATATGACAGGGTTGCCCTGAGAGGTGGCCACATGGAGCCTAGGCCGGATGTTTCCTTGGTTCGAAGGCATCCCGTAAGTTGGCGGGGGAGGAACCTGGTTGAAGGTTTGAGGAACTGGTTTCGGGGAATCGTCGTCCTCGACTAGGATGAAAGTACCGTCTGACTAGGGGATAGCTGCTATACCTCGCTCATTCAGAAGTTGTACCACGAAATTCTGCTGATCTTCTTTCTGCCTCTTGTGAACCTCACAAGCCCGGATGGCTTCTTCCAATGTCATATCTGTTACCGGTGGCGGGGGTCCGTCCCCGTCACTATTTCTAGGTGAGCTAGACATGTCGGATATTACATTTGAGGAGCGAGGGAACAGAAGAAGCGACAGCTGCGTGCTTGTGACTACGGCGAGGCGGCCGGAATTCGAACCACTTTCTCGCTCATTGCCGGTGAACGAAAGGCAGGGTTTTAGGCTTCGAAAAAGGGTATTTGACTCAAGATTTCGGGCTAGTGCAATGTGCAGTTACCGATTAATGTTAATTAAAACGCGTTTTCTCAGAGTCCTAATCGGTTGGAAAAGAACGTGTCTTCTTTTTCGCAACTAACCTAAGGCTCTAATCAGTGGATCTCGTCACTACGTTTATAAGCTCCTCGTTTCCATTTGTAGATCATCTTCTCGGGATGGACAATCCCGAGCGAGGGTCCTGTAAGGCAAGCGAATTTCACCGACAAAGGAAAAAGTGAACTTAAGGCTAGCTGATCACGCAAACTTCCAACGTATGTGACGCACGGGCCACAGTCATAGTCAACGTCCTTAAGTTAAGGCGGGGATCGTGCCAAAATTTCGTCATGACCTCTCCTGACTCGCTTGCGCGAGAGGCCTTAGCTTTTGGCGTTGGCTGAGTTGTGGCTGGCACGGTGCATACGGTAAGGGTTTGGTGACACGGTGTCACATTGAACCTTCGGGTATATTTTTCGGCAGAGCTACGCGTCAAAGTCAAGGCTGAAAAGCTCAAGACTTCGGGTCGGGAACGACCTTCGGTCTCAATCTTTCGAGCTTGACTTTTAACGGAACCCGGCGTAAAAAACATACACTTGGGCTTTATGACACGTACTAAGCCAAAAACCAACCGGGGTCTTGGACGAAGTGTGACACAAAGATTGCATGGATTACACGGGCTAGGATGGGCTGTTTGGGACGACCCCGTGCGCGCTCGAAAGGTGTCTGGCAGACCAACCGAGCTGCAACTGAACGGTCATCCCGAGTTACGGGTCGTAGTGTGCAGTGTACCGAGGCAGCAAGTGCACGTGAAGTGCGGTGTACCTAGGCAGCAAGTGCGAGTAGAGTGCGGTCACTAAAATTCCTTTTCTGAGTAAAACAGAGATTTTCAGAATGTGTCTTAAAGAATTTTATGCACAGTTCAAAATGTAGCATGAAAATCAAGTATGAACGGGAATGCACGAACATGTTATGATTTTGAAAAAGATACAAATGTAACGCCCCTTTTGAAAAACCGTTCGAGGTTTAAAGCAACACACGCACACAAAAACGAGGAAGGGTAAACGAAAGTTTGACCCACGGAAGGCTTTTTTTAAAACAAAAGCAGTTTTAAAAAAGTATCCAAGTCCCCAGCGGAGTCGCCAACTGAAATTACCCGGATTTCGCGCACGGCGAAATACGGTTGTCTTTCGCGGAATGTTGGTGTTTGAGACCTCGCTTTCGGGAAGGAGAGGAGTCGCCACGCGGTTTAGTATTTTGAGCCCAAACGTTGAAAAATGACTTTTGTGAAAACGGTGTCGTTTAATTGGTAGCAAAAACTTAGGAAAAAGCTTTGAAAGGGGGTGTCATTTTTATTGGTAGCAAAAATGAGGAAAAAGCTTTTTTGAGTACCAGAGATTGTTAGGTTCGGAGGTCACGTTACGTTTCGGGAAGAGTATTTTGAGATCACCCGAAACGCCTTGTAAGACGAGTCTTTCTACCTTTCTCGAAAATGTGTTCGTGTGTGTGTGTGGGTTTGCATTTTGAAAATGGGTGCTTGAATGACAAGCTTAATCTTGGTTTGAATGTCTGTTGGTCCCAAAGGTGGCAACAAGGGTGAAAATACAGCTAGAGGGGGGGTGAATAGCTGTTACAAATTCTTCGCCCTCTTTTAAAAACTAAACCTCTTACTTACAAAATCCTCTTGCAGTTGATAATAGACTGCAAGTGATAGTGTAAAATGCACAGCGGAATAATAGAGTATAAAGCGGTTTTGAGAGGCGGTTTGTAAAATGCGGTTTTGGTGGTGCGGTTTTGGGAAGAGCAGTTTTACAAACACGTGTATTTTGACTATGTTAACTCCAAACACTATTTCACAATAATGGATAGCTAAATAAAGATCAAACAGAGACAAAGATAAATAATTAGCAAGCACAAGAAATATAAATGCAGAAAGTAAGAACACGCTATTTGGAGTGGTTCAATCGATAAACGATCTACGTCCACTACCAAGATGGTTAGTCTTGGATTTCTAAGAGAGATTTTATATTAAGTATTTGAGAGATTACAAAGTACAATAAAATCTTTTCTATGAAGAACAAATCCTAGACTATAACCAGTGTATCTCAAATGAATAAACTATGTGTTTAAACAAGAGAGGTGTGTTTGTGAGAACAAGATCAAGGCTCTTTAAATCTGTGAGATGTAGAGCACAATGATTCTTGATGTGTTAAGGCTTGATTTGGCCGGGAATATTTCTTGAAGTATGAAGATGAAGATTCAAAGGACTAAGAATTTCGGCGAGCTTCAACTTCTCATGAACACGGCAATTTCTCAAGATTCAAGCAATCTTCAAATGGTGAAGATTAGGGGTATTTATACCCAAGCATCGTGAATATAGCCGTTGGACACGAGTGTTGAAAGGACAGTCCTTGATGCAATCCCATTGGTCCACAGCAACTACTTTTGTCCTTTGGAACCTGTTGATGCGGGTAAAGCCGATCGGACCTCGGCAATCAAGGTGGTTAGGACATCTGTCACCTTTTCAAGATCCTTGCAGATCTTGTACGAAAAGTAGTCACATGACAAGATATGGTAGTTGACTTTTGATATTGCTGACGTGGATTCCAACGGTCAAAAGAGGTTCACTTCAAGTAGCCAATCATTGGAGCGGTTCTGGATAAAGGCGGCTTGACATGAACGTGGTTCCACCAGAAAAGGATTTCCAAGTGCGGTTTGCACTTGTTGTTAAGCGGTTTCGAGATGAAGGGAATCACAAGGCAAAAGGCGGTTACGCAGCGGTTCAAAAAGGGCGGTTCTGAAACCCTTGAACTGCAATCCTTAGGTCCAAAGATTCTTGAGCCAGTCTTCAAGCCTAATTTTAACCTATTCTATAAAATGGACTTTAGCTAAAAAATTGAAGTCTAAGCTTCATTACATAGGGTCCTAAAGTCCTTAAAATAAATAGGAGGTCATGGTATCAATCAAATCTAATACAAAATAGGAGGGTTAAAATATGCATACCTAACAATCTCCCCCTATTTGATTGATGCCATTACCTACTACAGCAAAAGCAATCATTGTACTTGGTAAAAACATGTCCATAAGAATTAACATGGTAAGTCATGTCCCAAGTCAATGCACACACTAGCTTAAGCTATAGATTTCTATACTTTTGAAAGATTAAAAACATACAAATTGAAGAGTATAGAAATGCATTCAGTGCACTTAAAAAAGTATGAGTTTAAGTTCAAAGTGCAGTTTAAACTGAATGTTTAAACATCAATTCAAAAGAGTGAGTTTTAAGTTGAAAAATATTTGAATGAGGTTTAAGACCATAAGCGGTTTCATTGTTCTACAAACAAGCAGTTTGATATGAACAATGTTTTTGGAACCATGATGCAATTTCCATTAATTCCTAAGATGATTACAAGTACATGAATGAAAGGAAATTACACGATTACAAAAACAAAAATGGAGTAAGTTGGACAAAGGAAGATACAAATAAAGTGCGGTCCAAACTTACCAAAAAAAAATTACAAGGAAAAAGCGGTTTACTGCTGAGGCGGTTTGTTCACTTCATGCTCAGCTCCACTAGGTCCAGCTCTTGATTGGTCAGGGGCAAACGCTTTCCTTAATCTTCTAACTTCCTCTGCGGTTCTGGTGAGAGTAGCTTCAAGCTTCTTTAGGGCATTGACAGAATGAGCAGAGGAGGAATTTGTGGCACCAACCACTTTGGTATTTTCCACAAGGTTTTCCTTGATAATGTCAAGCTTTACATTGACAGAGGAATAAATGGAGTTGAAAGTTGTGTGGAGTTCCTCTTGAACTAAAGCGGTTTGGGCTTTGATAGCTTGTTCCATAGGCTCAAGGTCCACAGATACCTTCAGGGAAGTTTTGAGATCATTGACAGTTGAGCCAAGTCTGGAGTTGAATCCTTCCCTGAGGTTGTCCAAGCGGTCGTTGAATTCATCTTGGATTTCGTTCAGCTTGGCCTTCACTGAATCTGACACAGTATCCAGATTCACCTTGGAATCCACCTTGAATAGATCAATTTGTTCCAAGACTTCTTCACGCAGAGAGTCCAAAGAGGTCTGGACAACTTGAGATAGTTGCAGTCTGGATTGAAGAAAGTCAAGGAATTTGGTGCTTAAGCTACCCAAATCTTTTTCAAGGGAAGAGCAGAGCTTTTCTCCAAGAACATCTAATTCCTTCTTCACCTGCTCAACAGATGCCTTGTCTTCAGAGGCTTTGACTAAACCAGCTTCAAGGGATTTCTGAAAGGCTTCAGAAGCGGTTTGAATCAGAGAAGCGGTTTGATCAGAAGTGGCGGTTGAGGAGGAAGGAATTGTTGTAGATCTCTCCCCCTTAATGGCATCAAGCAAAGAAGCATTAAGGGCTGTCAACTCAAGGGAGTGAGAATCCACCTTGGCTTGTAAAGCACGGTTGGATGCAAGGAGGGATTCATTGGAGGCGGTCAAAGAGATGACATGGCCTTGGTTAACAACAAGCTGGCCTTGAATCAGATGAAGGGTTTGGAGGATTTGGGAGTACTCTGAGGGAGGAGCGGTTGAAGGTGAAGCGGTTGTGAAGGTAGGAGGCGGTTGGGCTTGGTTAGTCTGAGGGGCGGTTTGGGTATTGGGAGGAATGTTTGGAGGAGGTGAATGTTGTCTAATGGGTGAGTTGTGAGGAGTTGGGGATTTTGAAGAGGAGTTTGATTTAGAGCGGTTAGGGATAGGGGAGCGGTTTTTGTTAGGGGAATTGACAGGAGTTGGATCATCCCTAACAGATTTGGATGTGGCATGTCCAGCAGAGGGCTTGGACTGCCATTGTTGATAGGCAGAATGAGTAGGGGTTTGGTTGGAGTGTTGTGAGTTTATAGAATGGGAATGTTGGGGTGAGGTATATGGGGATGGAGAAGATAGGGGTGACAGTGATTTTCTAGGGGAAGGTGAAGGGGAATTTTGAGTGGATTGGATTGGGGAATTTCTAACTGGTGAGGGGGAAGGTGAGGGTTGAACAGGTTTGGTTTTCTTAGGGGTTATCTTCTTTCTAGCCATCATTTTTCTCCTTTTGGGTTTCTCCCCCTGAGATTGTGCGGTTTTGTTGGGGGAAGGAGGTATGGATTTGGTTTTGGATGGGGATTTGGAATGAGAATTGGCAGGGGATTGGACTGGTGATAGGTTTGGAGATTGGATAGGAGAGGTCTGAGGAGTTGGGGGCGGTTGAGTTTCTGGAGGCGGTTCTTGGGGTGAGGCGGTTCCAGCTCTTCGGGAGTTTGCCCTTGGCCTCGATATTTTAGCCTTGCTCTCTTGCCGGTCTAGCAATCCTATCTTGGAGAACCTTCATCTGTTCTTCCACAAATAATCCAGCCATCTCAATCCCTAGCCCTTTTGGCTCTAGCCACCAAGTTGGGAATACTTGGGTCTTCCTCTTCTTCATCCTCTTCATCCACCAAGTTCATGGTTTCAGGCTGTCTTTCCTTCTTCTTCCTTTTGCTAGTACCAGCTCCATCATCAGTTGTAGGTGGTTTGGTTGCAGGAGCGGTCTTGGCCTTTTTCTGAGGCGGTTCAGCTCTTGCTTGGGGCTTTCTGGACCGCTTGGTAGTTTTAGTCTGAGGAGCGGTCGAGGGGTCTCTCAACTCATAGGGTTCCTTCTTAGGGTAGGTATCTGCATCATACAAAGATTTGTATAATGCATCTCCATTGGCATATCTGAAGGATTGGCAAGCAAGTAGACCTAGGCAATCATCTGAGCAGTCCACCATAAGGTCTGGATTCTTGGTGACCATTTCATCCAAGTGCTCATAGTCCATCAACAGAGCAGTTAGGATCCTGCAGAAAGGTCTCCACCTCTGATCTTCACCTTTGATCTTGGACTGATAGGTCTCAATGCTGTCCTTAATCTCAAAATAAAGAATTTTTGGCCAGTGCAGCTTGATCTCCATAAAGATAGCAGCACTGTACATCCATTGTTGGGATGTGAAATTGTTGTGGTTCCCAGTCTTTCCACAAATAGTTCTTCCCACTAGGTGACCAATGAAGTTCATCAGCTCACCAAAGTTCTTTCTGGGGATCTTCTTGTATTTCTTGGATAAGGTATCTACATTGGCGGTTTTGAGAGCAGCAACATCTTGGATAACTTGATCAACCTCTAAGGGGGCACCACCAACTGCAAATCTGAAAAGTCTTCTTATATCAATGTAGTCAACGGAGAGCTTCATCCCTTCAACTACAGCGGTCAGGTAGGAAACTTTCTGGCCTTGCTCAAGAACTCTGGAATCCTTCTTAGCGGTTGCAAAGAATTGATCCACAAAAGATGGTACAATAAAATTCTGCTTCTTGGTGAAGAGCGGTAGGATGCCTGAGACTCTGAGCTTCCTCAGCAACTCCCTTCCTAGAGCATCTGTTTTGAGCTCTTCCTCATTCACTTCCCACCCAGGTAGGAAAGTAGTTGGATCCTATAAAATAAAGTTTCAAGTGTTAGATCCATTTGTGTATTCATAGTTCACATGCGGTTTGAGCACCAAGCGGTTGAGCAATGGTGCGGTCTAAGAATTTCAAACCCCAAGTGAAACCATGAATACTCAACAAATAATGAGGATTTGAGAACAAAATTACTTAAGTTCGTGGCATTGTAATCCAAACTTATCCCACACTGCAAGCAGTGATTAGAGAGGAATTTCTTGGTTTCCAGCCTATATACTTAGTAAAATCTCAAAATCAAAGAAGAAAGGAATTTGACCAGCATGCGGTTTCAAAGTATTTGAAAAAGCGGTTTTAGAACATGCGGTTAAGGTTGAATAGGTGAGGAGCGGTTTGAAACAAGAAATTTCTAAGCGGTTGCATACAAGCGGTTTCAAACCAAAATAAATCCAAAATTTCCGGAAAAGTTGTAAATTTTCTAAGTGTTGGAAAACATTTTCTCAGAATCAAGGCAACCAAAATATATGATTTTTCAAGAAAAATTCACGAGTTTTATGAAGAACACCAAGAACATTCAAGAACATCAAGAACAGAGATTTATAAAAACTTAACCAAAATAGGCAAATAATATATCAAAATGATCACATTGGGAAGGGGATTAACAATATATCATTAAAGTTATAACCTTTACCCAGAATCATCAAGAAACACTAAAAATGTAAAGTGGGTTTTCGAAGTAGAGAAACTGAAAATCACAAAATTAACACTCAAATCATGCATTGATCATGAAATAAATTACATATATCTAATCTAAGCATGAATCCGAGCATATCCCAACAAAAATCATTGAAAATGAGTAACAAATAAGATCAAAATCACCAAAAGCATGAACTGAAGAATACGAACAGTTTATGAGTGTTCATCCATGGCAGAGTTGAAGAAATTAAGAGTTAGGGTTAGAGATGTTACCATTTCCAGAATAGGTTTCTTTGCCCTAGCAGTGGTAGAGGCTCTTTGTCTTTTTGAAGTAGAGGCCATTTCAGAAAAGGTTTTGAAAATGGAGATTTTGTGAAGAGTTTTAGAGAGAGAAAGTGAGTTGGTAAACAGAGTGTGCAGAGAGTTGGCAGAAAAGGGTAGAATTTCACCAACTTAGGTATATATAGGGTGAAGGGGGCAGGCAGTTGGTTCAGAAGAAATGATTGAAAATAAACCAACTGTTGTACCCTTTCACCTCCTGCACCTCTCTCAATGACGGCTGACATGAGGGTTTTTAATGCCCATGTCCCCTTAGCATTAAATGCTCTTAATTTTGAAGTAAACGAGGGAAAATATTTGCAAAAATACCCTTATATCAAAAATAAGGACTAAAAAATAAATAAAGAGAATTTGAACAGCTTTTTTTTTTTTTTTTTTTTTTTTAAGTAATAAGGATTAGACATAAATAGAAAGAATTTACTCTTAGTTGAAACGCGGTTTTGATCCAAGCGGTCAGACTGCATGAGCGGTTTGTCATTGGCGGTTGCATACAGGCGGTCGGACTGCTTGCGGTTTTGGTATAGGCGGTTTCAACACAGGCGGTCTCAATCCTTAGGAGTTTCATCATAAACTCAACAAACAAGTTAGTTAATAAAAAGTATGGAATTTTATTTAAGCTCAAGCATACCCATTTCTCCTCTGAGAAAAGAAAATCTCTTGGAGTCAAGAGCCTTTGTGAGGATATCAGCAATCTGGTTGTCTGTTCCTACGTACTCTAAATGGATATTCCTCTTCTCCACATGATCTTTGAGGAAATGATACTTGATATCTATATGCTTGGTCTTGGAATGCATGACAGGATTGTTGGAGACTGAAATTGTTGAAGTGTTGTCGCACATGATAGGACAGTTCCCTTCATGGATTCCATAGTCTACCAACTGCTGCTTCATCCAAAGGATTTGAGAGCAACAACTACCAGCAGCAATATACTCAGCCTCTGTGGTTGACACTGAAACTGAAGCTTGCTTCTTGCTGGCCCAAGCAACTAGTCTATTTTCGAGGAAATGACAAGTACCACTAGTGCTTTTCCTGTCAATAGTACAAATTTCACATAGTCACCCCTGCATCTGAATAACCTACAAGATCGAAGTTCGAATCTTTGGAATACCAAAGTCCAAGGTTAGTGGTTCCGTATAAATAGCGGATTATACGCTGATCGCAATAAGATGTGCTTCTCTAGGATCTGCTTGATAGCGAGCACATACGCAGACACTAAATATGATATCGGGCCTACTAGCAGTTAAGTAAAGTAATGAGCCAATCATACCTCGATATAAAGTCTGATCAACTTTCTTACCTTTGAGATCTTTATCTAGCTTATTGCCGGTGGCCATAGGAGTATCATATGCTTTAGCATTTTCTAATCCAAACTTCTTTATCAACTCCTTGGTGTATTTGGCTTGGCTGAGAAAAATACCTTCTTCGCATTGCTTGATTTGAAGCCCGAGGAAGAATGTTAATTCTCCCATCATGCTCATCTCAAACTTGCTTTTCATTAGCTTTTCGAAACGCTTGCAAAGTAACTCATTAGTAGAACCAAAAATAATATCATCGACATAAATTTGAACAAGTAAAGTATGCTCATTATATTTGGCAATAAAAAGAGTTGTATCGATTTTACCACGTTTAAATCCTTTTTCTAGTAAAAATTTAGAGAGAGTCTCATACCATGCCCTTTGAAATTACCCGATCTTTTTCGCGCGCGGGGCGGCGGAAAAGGCGGTTGTCTTTCGCGGGGGGTTGGTGTCTGAGACCTCGCTTCACGGGAAGGAGCAGAATGAGGAGTCGCCACGCGGTTTTTGTATTTTGAGCCCAAACGTTGAGAAACGGCTTTTGAAAATGGTGTCGTTTTTATTGGTAGCAAAAACTTAGAAAAAGGCTTTGAAAAAGGGGATCATTTTTATTGGCAGCAAAAATGAGTAAAAAGCTTTTAGTACCAGAGATTGTTAGGTTCGGAGGTCAGGTTACGTTTCGGGTAGAGTATTACGAGATCGCCCGAAACGCCTCGCATGACGAGTCTTTCTACCTTTCTCGAAATCGTGTGTGTGTGTGTGTGTGTTTTGAAATGGGGGCTTGAATGACAAGCTTAATCTTGGTTTGAATGACAAACGTTGATTAGGTGACTTTTGAAAAGACGAACGTTTGAATGACAAACGTCGGTTTTGAGTTGAAATGAGCGTTTGCGTGGCAAACGTCGACTTTGAGTTTGAAATGAGCGTTTGCGTGGCAAACGTCGATTTTGAGTTTGAAATGAGCGTTTGCGTGGCAAACGTCGACTTTGAGTTTGAAATGAGCGTTTGCGTGGCAAACGTCGATCTTGAGCCATACGAGTCATTGTTAACGATTTTTACGGGAAAAAGCGTATTAAATGATTTTAAGTATCAAATGACGGCTTTGATTTTGAGTTTGAAGATGAACATTCGGAGGCCGAACGTCACTTCGCGCGTTTTGAAAGAGAGTTCGACGGACGAACTCCGGTTTTGAACCGGGCATTACATTGTTAACGATTTTTACGAGAAAAATGCGTATTAAATGATATGCGATCAACGAATCGGGTTGCGACTCGGACTTTTGAAAAGTAAATACTATCACAATCCAAACGGATCGGACTTGTAAATGACAGTATTTAAAGCGGTGTCAACGGAATCAAACGATCCGGATTCGTAAATGACGATCGACGAGGCCAAACGGCTCGGAATGGTAAATGACGATCAACGAGGCCAAACGGCTCGGAATTGTAAATGACGATCAACGAGGCCAAACGACTCGGAATTGTAAATGACGATCAACGAGGCCAAACGGCTCGGAATTGTAAATGACATGAAAGTAAACGGAACGGGGTCGGAACGCCGTTTTAACCCGTGATTACTTCTCTTACGGAAAGAGAAGAGGATCGAGGGGCTAAAATGTATCGGACCCCGTTAGACGGAGGCGTCTACATTTTTATAACGACGTTCGAAACGGTTATAGCGACTGGCGCGTAAACCGAGACGGAACGGAAGATTCAGAGAGAGGGAGTTATACCTATGGCTAGGGTCGACTCCTTTGGCTCTAAGGTGTGTACGGGACATCTGAAAGTGATTCGAAAGGTTGTTTCGAAGTTGTAGGGTGCGTATTTGATCGAAATACGAAGGTTTCACGCGAATCGAGACAAAACGGGAGCTCGGGAAGGTGAAAACCAGTTTGGGCCAGAGTGGGGTGGTGATTTTTGGTATGAAATCCATCCTCTTTGCCTTTGACAAAGAACTTCTATTTATAGGGTGAAAATTGCGCAGGAGTCCGGCCGGACTTGACCGAATTTCTGTGGGTTTTGGGGAATTTTGGAAACCGGGGACTTGCCGGGCAATTCTGTGAAAAGTGCACAGTGAGTCCCACGACTCGCTTGCAAACCGGGGGCATTTTGGTCTTTTCCCTCTAAAATTGATTGAAGGGTGATGTGTGGGCAGTGGCATGGCTGCCACGTGCCCTCTCGAGTCACCACCATGTGGGATTTTGTCCCCTGGTCCCGGTTTGTCCGTTTTTTAAAATAAGGTCAGGGAAATGTCCGAAACGCCACGGAAAGTGCCTAGGAAAATGCATTTTCAGGAAAGCCATACTTTTACGTGAGATATCACGTGCTAAGTCTGATTCGACGTCGGGATGCACGGGCAGCCTCGGGGACGTCTCGTTGGCACAGCAACGGGAGTTTAACGAAGTTACGGTGCTAACCTCGGAGGCGGGCCGGTTAACGGATTTGGTTAACTTTCCGACGGATTTGGACGATCCGGATTGGGTACTTACAGTTAGCCCCTCGACGTCTCCTCCGAAGGAGGCGGGGTCGTTGAAAAGATAAGGATCCAAATCGGGATGCCTTACTTTGAAGGAGACCTGGGCGGTCAGCTGGCTGGACCCTTAGCGAAAAGGATTCCTACGTATCCCGAGCGGGAATCAAGCCGATCATAGTTCGAAGAGGGGCAAGGACCGCGCATGGGTACCTTGACTCCGAGCGAGACTGTTAGGAGGCGTCTAAACTTGGATGAGACCATTCGCGAGGTACCCGGCATTCGAATGGAGACTGTTGGGAGGCGTCCGAACACGGGACTTCAAACCTTCGAGGGCGTGTGGCGCCTCAAAGCCGGAGTTGCGATGCCGACGAGGGTGTTCATGCCTTGGGTGCCGGGCTTATTCTTGTTGCCGCTTTATCCTGGGCTGGGGATGAGAGTTCGGGCTTACGGATGGCCGAAGAGGGATTGTTGCAAGGCGTTCGTACCTTGGGGTTCGGGCTTATTCCGTTGCCCCGGAGATGACTATTTGCAAGGCGTTCGTACCTTGGGGTTCGGGCTTATTGTGCTTAGGAGATGACTGTTTGCTGGCGTTCGTACCTTGGGTTCGGGCTTATTCTTTGTTCTTAGAGACGATGTTGACTGCAAGGCGTTCGTACCTTGGGGTTCGGGCTTATTGCCGTCATTGCGGAGAGATAACCATTTGCAAGGCGTTCGTACCTTGGGGTTCGGGCTTATTCTTTATTGCCGGAGAGATGACCATTTGCAAGGCGTTCGTACCTTGGGGTTCGGGCTTATTGCTGTTGCCGGAGAGATGACCATTTGCAAGGCGTTCGTACCTTGGGGTTCGGGCTTATTGCTGTTGCCGGAGAGATGACCATTTGCAAGGCGTTCGTACCTTGGGGTTCGGGCTTATTGCTGTTGCCGGAGAGATGAGCGAAGGTCTCGATAAGAGAGTGGAGATCGGACCGCGAAGGCCGGATTGACTGTTTGAGATCGGACCGTGAAAGGTCGCGATTGAGGATTGAAATCGGACCGTGAAAGGTCGCATTTGGGATTTGAAATCGGACCGTGAAAGGTCGCGATTGAGGATTGAAATCGGACCGTGAAAGGTCGCGGTTGAGAATTGAAATCGGACCGTGAAAGGTCGCGATTGAGGATTGAAATCGGACCGTGAAAGGTCGCGGTTGAGAATTGGAATCGGACCGTGAAAGGTCGCGGTTGAGAATTGGAATCGGACCGTGAAGGTCGCGATTGAGGATTTGGAATCGGACCGTGAAGGTCGCGATTGAGGATTTGGAATCGGACCGTGAAAGGTTTGCGATTGAGGATTGGGAATCGGACCGTGAAAGGTCGCGATTGGGGATTGAAATCGGACCGCGAAGGTCGCGATTGAGGATTGAGATCGGACCGTGAAAGGTCGCGATTGAGAATTGAAATCGGACCGTGAAAGGTCGCGATTGAGGATTGAAATCGGACCGTGAAAGGTCGCGATTGAGGATTGAAATCGGACCGTGAAAGGTCGCGATTGAGGATTGAAATCGGACCGTGAAAGGTCGCGATTGAGGATTGAAATCGGACCGCGGAGGTCGCGATTGAGAGTTTAATGGTGAGGACCATTTAAATTTTAACGTCGGGAGACGGAATCGTAACTGAAATGTCCGGAGACATGGTTGAACGTTTGAATGTCAAACGTCCAATCGGGCTCGAATTTAACGTCAGGAGACGAACGTTAGTGAGAACTAACTGGGAATTTAACGTCTGGAGACGAACGTTAGTGAGGACTAACTGGGAATTTAACGTCTGGAGACGAACGTTAGTGAGGACTAACTGAGAATTTTAACGTCTGGAGACGAACGTTAGTGAGGACTAACTGGGAATTTAACGTCTGGAGACGAACGTTAGTGTAAGTACCCCAATCTGGATCACCCCCTTTCAAGCACTCGGGAAACACCGCAGACTCATCAACGCAGTCTCGGAGACCTCTGGCACTCAAAACCCTCTCAAAACCCTCTCAAACCCCCAACCAAACCAAGGGAGGAGCCTTTCTGGGATAAAAAGGGACAAAAGGACCTTTTGGGAATTTTCAGAAATCGGAAGAAAGCAATTAAGGTCCGTACGGACCTCTTTGTTTCAATGATTACTAAATCCCTTAAAGTCCGCACAATATTCCCTCAAATCCGGGAAAATGATTACTTCCTCAGAGAGTTGGTCCGTACGGACCTCTTTGCATGCAAGATGGTCCGCACGGACCTTATTGCTCGGGGAACACCATCATTCCCGAATATTCTCCATCATTGCAGATTCCCTCAAATCGAGGAAATCCAAAATTCGGATAACCAAGAAGGTCCGCACGGACCTCTTTGCTCCGAAATTTTTACTATAAATAGAGGGCTCACCCTCCTCATTTTCACACACCTCCCTCTTTCTCTCTTCCTCCCTTAGCCTTCGGCTCCCCTAAGTCCTCTTGAGGCACTCCCGAAGCCCCTTTCGGATCCTTCCGAGGCCTTCCGAGCTCCCTTGTGGTGCTCAGAAGCCTCCCCGAGCGCTCCCGAGATGCTCCCGCTGCCCGCCCGAGGCACTCTCGAGGTACTACGAGGCCCCTCGTGGTACTCCGAGGCCTTGCACAGTCTTTCCACGGTGTCCCGCTCTTTCCGAGTCAAACCGACGATCCCAAACCACGCCGAAACTCCGCCCGAGTGACTCTCGCCACCACAACGCACGCCGAACCTCGCGAGTGATCCCGACGATCCCCACGCACGCCGAACCTGCGCCCGAACGCAGCCTCGCAACCTCAACTCACGCCAAAACTCGTCGTCCGCGACACCGGCATCTCCCCGTAGCAATCCCGATCCATACCGGAACGCTACTCCGACCTCAAACACCATTCCCAACGGAAGAAGGCAGGACACGAACCAACATTGGTAAGGCTTCCTTCCTATACTATTTCAATACATTTCCATACATAGCATACAATGTAGACATCCGATACAGCATGCATTTTTAAAAGCACACACACACACACACAACATTTAAAGGATATTAGGGGTATCCGAAAGACTCATTTTACGAGGCTACTCGGGTGAGCTCTAATATTCTAATATTCTCTTCTCGGGAGTCATCCGACCTCCGAACTCAAAATCTCATCACACAAAAACGGTTTAAAATTATCTTTAAACTGATGCCCTTTTTCAATGTTTTGGGCTTAATAAAAACGGCGTGGCGACTCTACAAATGCGAAAACAAACGGCGAGACACCTCCAACGCGAAAGAATGCCGGATGCGGGCCGCGAGGCTGCTCGGATCCGGGTAATTTCGGTTGGCGACTACTGTTGGGAAATTTTGTTTTAAAAAACTTTTAAACAAAGCAAAAGATTTTTAAAACGATGATGAGGGTCAAACTTTCATTTTACCCCTTCCTTTAACTGTTGTGTGTGTGTGCACGTGCTTCGTTTTTATTTTACAAAAAAATAAAAATACAAAAAAAAAAATGCATCAATATACATCATCGTGCATACATTTAAAATTCTTCAAAAATTTCTATTTTACTCGTAAAAAGAATTTTAGAGACCGCACACTACGCGCATCGCCGCCTCGGTTACACCGCACTCTACTCACACTCGCTCGCCTCGGTTACACCGCACGCTACTCGCACTGGCCGCCTCGGATACACCGCACACTACAACCCTTAAACCCGGAGTGGTCTCGGTTGCGATCCGTTAGGTCTTCCTAGGCCTCTTGGGCGCGCACGGGATCATTCCAAACATCCCATCCTAGCCAAGCGTCAACCCCGCACGTTTGAGTCTTGAGTCACACTCTCTGTCCCGGACTCGGTTGGTTTACCCGGTCCGTGTCATACGGCACAGATACATATACCATGCCGGCCATTTTACGAGTCAAGGCTCGGAACTCAAGATCCCTTGCGCAAGCAAAGCGATGAAAGGTCATGCTAAAATCTTGACCTCGATCTTGATTTCCGAAGCTACACCTGCACGATATTCCGTCCGGATATACATCCATGCTCGCATGACACCATGTCATCACGCCTTGATACGCCACCATGACAATATGACCTACCTAATGCCTAACGTCACAGATCCCTTGCGCAAGCAGTGGTAAAGAGAGGTCATGCCGAACTCTGACGGCGATCTTGACTCGGTGGCGGCTCGGTTCACTATTCACATGGCTAACGCATCAAAACGAACATGACAGGCCTGGGTCCTTAGGTTCGATTTTTCTTTTAGGCCGGTGGAAACCGCTTGCACTATAGGACCCTCGCCCGGGGCTGTCCACCCCGGATGTCGAAATACAGTGCAAAACGAGGGGCTTATAGCCGCACGTATGGTCTCCATCGACCCAGATCTAGCATAGTTGCGAAAAAGAAGAACAATCTTTTCCAACCTACCTAGGACTCGAGAAAAATGTTTTAAGTAAATTAAAACAACAAAAAAATCAAAAATAAAAGAAACGGAAACCGCATGCCACGTGAGCTTTCCTTTATCCCGTTAGGCCATTCCCGTGTCTAAACCTTGCCCGTCACCCCTCCAAATAACCGAGAGTGGTTGAGAATACTGGAAGCCGCCTTTTCAAGCATCGAGGTCACAGTGGTCCGATAGCCCTTCAGCTTCAACGGTCCGCACCGTCCGCTACTCCCCATGACGGGATCAACGAGATAACGGTGAGGGAAACGGAACCCCGCCACTAAGGAATCTCCGGACAATGGAGGAGGTGCTGTGAGCCTTCGAAACCATCAAGAAGCGCCAAGAAGAACAAAGAAGCCCGGATCGCCGACACCTGCGTCTTCGAGGAACAACAGCCTTCCCAACCCGACGAAACCTTTGTTCTCATAGAGGACGAAGATATACCGCTCCCGGTTTCTCAAAGCTATCGGCCAGGTCCCGCCTCCGCCAAGCTACGAGATCCCGGCAACGCAAGCGGCTCTCGCTCAAAGCTCCCTCAGCGTCGGTCAGCAGCCCGACATGCCCGCTCGAATCCCGGTCGGTTTCCGGCCGCACATCAAGCTCAAGTACCAAAGACACATACGTGCTCGCTCCGCGAGATCCCAATGCATCTCGGTATCCCCAGGATTCAATCCTTTGCCTCTATACGAGCCTCGCAACCACAATCAAAAGTCCCCATTCTTACCAGGGACAGGCATCCCGAGCGGATATCCCGACATCTCAAGTTTGCCACCTGCTAGTTGTAAGTGCTCCAATTTGAGCTTGTTAGAATTTTCGTTAGAAAATTAACGGAAGTTATAACATTTCTAACAATTCCTAACTATCCTAACATTCCTAACAAAGTGAGGGTAAAATGGGCATTGTTATTTAAGGTTAAACCTTAAAAAGAATCTCAAAAAAGAAAAACAAATGAAGAAAACCAAATATAGCAATGCTTTGGAAACAAAAACTGGCCGTCAATTTGAATTTTGAAAAAGATTATTCTTCTTGTCCAAAGCCGAAGCCGCATTTAATGAACAAGTGCACGCCCGATCCTATCCGCGCGGACAAGTATGTAATTTTCGAGAGGGCTATAAATTGAGCCCTCCAAATACAAAAATAAGAGGAATAACACAAATGCAACGAACCTCTGGCGAAATATAGAGAGAAAACAGTGAGAATTCTCAAGAATTGTCACCGTTTTCTCTCCAATCTTTCCCAACTCATATTCATCCACTCACTCTCATATTAAAGCCCTAAACACACATACACTCAAGCCAAACACTCAAGAACACAAGGAAGATTGGTAAACCCTCCTCTTCCTAACCCTAAATCTCATCCATGCATGCATCTTCAAACTACAAAATGTAGTTCTTTCATCTTTTTTCTCTAGATCTAAGAAGATCACCATGGAAGACCATCTCCATGGATGATCTGCTACAAAGATCAACATTATTGTCAAAGCTTTTCTTTCTTACTTGCAAAAATGCACTTTCAAAACCCTAAAAAACCATTTTCAAGCACTAAATCTTGATTTCAAAGGGTAAAATCCCCTCCCCAAGCAAAATGAAATGCTTAGTCCTAATGTACCCCAAGGATGGTTTGGTATAGTTGATTCACCACTAAAATGTCTAGTGATCACTAACCAAAACCTAGGGAAATGGGGACAAGCATGGATGCAAAACCCCCCTTAAAATCATATTTTCTTTCTTGAGAAGTTGCTGTCCAGTAGCAATTTTCTCAGACCTCAGTCCATGGTCTTAATTTTTGGACACAGATGAACTTAGAATTTGGTGTTGACTACAAAACACTTTTTGTATCCAACATCCAGAGCTTTCCAGACATATTTTTACCTTATTTTTTGGGTGAGTAAAACTCCTCTTTTCAATTTTTCTTTCAGAGGCTAGTTCATCAGCTTCTGGGAATCCAGATCTCATATCTGAGGTTTCCAGAAGGTTTTGACCCCTCAAATCTTCTCCAAAATGGAAATTTCTTTCACGCAAACTTTATTAAAGGTGTCTAGAACAACTTTCATTCTCTGAGTTTATCCAGATTATGAAGTTTTAAGACCCTTGAATCCCTTTCAAAATCAAAGGTCCACTGCCTTTTTCATTCTGGCAGAAATGGCTCTCAACTTCAAAAGGTCTTTTGAGTACCAAATCTCAATCCAAAAATCTTCCAAAAAATCATGGGATCAGTTTAAAGTCTTAAAAAGATATCCCAATTTTTACTTTTCTGAGTTTCAACTTATTTTGGCCAAAACACACACACACACACACACACAAATGATTTTCAGCTTGGAAGACTCGTTTTACGAGGCGCGTCGGGTGCACACTAACGTCCTTCCCGACGCGTAACATGACCTCCGAACCTAAATCTCTGATCTCGGGCTTTTTTCAAAGTTTTGGCCCTTCAAAATTAAAATGGCGTGGCGACTCCGTTTTTTCCGGTTTTATTTGGTTTTTCAAAGAAACGCAAAAATCGAATTTTTCCCGCGAAAAAGGCAACACATTCGTTACAGTGGCGACTCTGCTGGGGACTAAGCTTTTTAATAAAAAATGGTATTCGGTATATTGGTGGAAACCACTAAATTTCCCGTTATCGCCTCCTAACACGAGTCGGGGATAAATTGTGGTCTAACAATCCCACGTACCGGTATCACCGTTTTCAAAAAAAAAAAAGCTTTTGAGGGTCAAGCTTCCGTCCCGGCTTTGAAAATCATTTTTGTGTGTGTGTTGATTTTTGCACGCTTTTCATGTTGTTTTGGCCGCCTCGAGAAAGTCAAATTTTTGACTGTCGGAATAATGTCCCTAACTCCGTCGGAATTTCCGTGCCTTCGTGCTTATGTGCTCATAAAAAATTCAAAAAAAATTTCAAAAAAAAAAAAAGAAAATTTCCAAAAAAATCATGCATCATATTTTTAAGACACATAAAAAAAAATTCTATTTTACTCGTAAAAGAATATAGATCGCTTGCACACTACGCGCACGTGACCGTACACCGCACACTACGTCCTTAACCCGGGGAAATCCTTGTCGCGGTCCGTTTGGTCTTATTACGCCTCTCGGATGAGCACAGACTACCCAAACATCCCATGGAGCCTCGTGTCGACCATGCACTTGTCCGTGACACACATTGTCCGAGACCCGGCTGGTTTTTAGTCCGGTCTCGTGTCATGCGCCCCGTCCGTGTATAGACCTTTCCTTTCAAGCCTTTGTCGGCATACCGACTCAATATCTCTCGGGTCCCTAATCGGGCCGCTAACCGTCGAAGTTCTCGCGGTTTTCCGCCGCAGACTTTGACCAAGATATTGACCGGCGCCTTGACTTCGGTTCGACCGGCACAAATTATACACCGACTCCCAAAGATTGACACCGAGTCATCAAGGATTAATGACTATTCCATGCCTAATTACGGCTTAACCGACGACAAGTCAAGATCAATCTTGGACGCTTATCACCCAAATCATGCCGACTTTTTGTCGAGCCCTCGGACATGATCTTGACTTTTGACGTCGCCTTTGTCCGTAATTTACATCGAATGCTCGTTAAGACTCGATTACCCGCCGGACTTTTAGGATCGTTTTCTTTCGGTCGGTGGGACCCGCTTGCTCCTATAGGACCCTCGCCCGGGCCGTCCCACCCCGGGAGGTCGAAATACTGTGTGGAATACGAGGGGCTTATGACGTAGTGACGGGGCCCACTGATCCAGAATCAGAGTAGTTTGCGAAAAAGAAGAGCAATCTTTTCCAACCGATTAGGGTTAATAAAACATGTTTTAAGTAAACATGAACAAATAATCGCATGTCGCATGAGCCAAAAGCCCAAACACCTACCCTCCTTCCATTCCTGCACATCTCGAACCTTCGTGTCCTTTCCCCGCAGCCTCCGCACAAAGCTTGGTTTCGGCACCGGGTCACCGTTTGATCGCTGGGAAGAGTCAAGCGCATCGTCGCCTTCACCGTTTGTTCCGACTCCGGGTTTCGTAATGTCTCGCATCGCCCGGTAATGATGGGGATAACATCACTCCGCCTCCCGGACCCCTCAGACAGAGCAACAAAGTGGAATCCGCTAGCGTAACGTATGAGGTTACGACAGGAAGCACGTCTAAACAAATTTTTATGGAGGCTATTAAGAGTCACGGTCTGGCCGCCGCCTCAATCCGGATGGCACCTTCACCGTGGAAGAAGACGAGGATGCCAACCCCACTCTCGCCGCCCGATTACACCAGGTGATGCCGCCACCCACCTCCTACGGTGCCACTACCGTAACCCATGCTCCTCGATTTTCGGGTTAGCCACCCCCAACCACTGCATCAGACCACGGATCCATGCAGCCTCGACGACACAAATCCGTGGGGCAAAATCGCACGGAATGTTTTCTCATGGTTTGGGGCTATCTCGAATGCCACGGCTAATCGGGATCCCTCCTCGCCCGGAACCGATCAATCCGACCCTCACAAAGAATGTGCCCACAGCTCGGAATGCCACCACAACTTGGTTCCGGGCCACAACGGGAGCCCTCCTCGTAACGCACTAGTTCACCAAGCTTCCACACACAAATCCATTCCTCACTCGCACTTCTATGGGTTACCAAGCCTCCATCCCGGTGTCATCCGAATCACCAGACCGCAGCATTCCCGTGTTACACACCTTCACCACAAGCGGCCATGCAATTCAACAATCCGGACAAGCAGCTCTCGCACTCAAGCCTACTTACGGGCCCCACTGAAATCCAAGTTATCCGGCTACATCGGGCTGCCCCCACCTACTTTGCCGCTGAAAATCCACAACAAGCCGCAAGGTTCTATCCTTTGCTCAGCTCCTACTCATGCTCCCTGTGGTAACTCAGCCCCAGACGTGTTTTCACCTACGTCCCTGACCGGCCGTTCCCTCCACCCGCTCTCCGCTCCAAAGTGGTAGCTCCTCTCTCTAGCTCAGCCCACTAGCTTGAATGCCATGGTTCCGCCACAAGACCCTCATCCGGCCCGGGTTCATGGAACAACACAAGGAAATGAAAGCGCAGATCGCCGAACCGACCGCCAAGAAGTCCGCTTCCGGCCTACTGCACCGACTCCATTGTTCCCCCGCCCACAAATTCGTGATGCCAAATCTGGATCTCTTTGATGGGACCGCATGTCCCAAAACCCATTTGGACACATATACCTTGGCGATGAAAGCCAAAGGATGTACCAATCGCCAGCTGGCCGACTATTTCGCCTATCCTTGAAGTCCAAAGGCCTTAAAATGGTTCTTCCGTTTGAAACCCGAAGCCGTGGCCACATGGGACCAGATTACCAATGCCTTCACAGAAATATAAGGCCAACTTGGAATGGGAAACAAATAGGGTTGACCTACAAACAACAAAGCCAAGTGGCCCCGACGAGAATGTTGGGGACTTTTACAAGCGGTGGAATCTCGAAACTCGGTGAAATGGCCATCCCTCCTTCCGAAGAGGAACAACTCGGACATCTTCCATCATGCTTGAAACCACATCCGAGAGCCTCCTCGCCACTTCCCATACTCGACTTCAAGGGCCACGGTTAACTCGCAGCCTAAGTTTGAAAAGGCCTACAATCGAAGAATCGGCCGGGCTGCTGCACCGCTACGTATATCGGGCTCCTCCCCGCAAACATCGCCTCGCTCCCGCCAAAGGCAAAGAGACGCATTCACTATGCGGGACGGGAATGTAACAACACGACTCCTTTTGATCCCGTGAAACCAAACTCGAGCCTAGACCACGGGCCGCGAATCTCGAAAACTTTGGGATGCCCCCGAATGACATCTTTAGGGACTCGTAAAAGAAGGCTTCTTGCTGCCTTTGGAGAATTTCCAACCCAAGAAATCCGAATGCTCCCGTGGATACTACAAAGTATTGTGCCTTTCATCAAGCTCACGGACATCCGATCGATGACAAATGCTTTACTCAAAAGGCAATCCAGGGGGCTAATAGAGCAAGGAAAGTTGGAAGGCCCCAGGGGGCCCAACACATAAAATCTTCACGCCACTCAACCATAATCAGTGAATATGATTGAATGCGGAGAATCTTCGCACGCCCAGAAGATGCCGATGAAGGTCCCCAAATACCCGTGGCCAATCTCGTCGAGGATCCCGACCCGGATTCCCCGCCCTCGAGGATATCGAACGAATCAACCCATCTTGGTCTCATGTCAGAGACTCCTTGCAAGAATACGAGGCCCGCTATTTTTCGGGTGAAGGGAAGGCCGATACCGAAGAACTGGGGCTTTTCCGTTCAAAATATGAGAGGACCATTTACACAAGATGGTTAGAACAATCGAGAAGAATCGAGCAAGAAAGCTTCCGGCGGCGCTCAGATCAGGGCTTATCAGCAAAGAGGCCGAAGAGCATTTGGAGCTAGTACACTTCTGCAAATTGGCTTTGGGAGAGCCCGAATATGATCCCGAGAACAGTGAAGAATCAGAAGAGGAGGATTCCTTCTATATCCTACTCCGGCGTCAAATATGTGCCGCCCCTCTCACTCTTCCCCGCAATTTCGGGAGGAGAAGCTGAATCGCAGTTACCATCACTTCCGGGAATGGGAGCATATGACAACTTCTGCGGCTGCACGTACCCCTCTTCCCCTAACAGATTTGACCGTCGCTCTCTCTCAGCTGATATCCCCGTGGTATGGGAAGATGATTCTGATGACAGCGATGACGATGATGACGATGACGATGATGATGACGAGAGTGAAGAGTCAACTGAGGCCCCAGACCCAGAATCAATCTGGAACAATCATGCCCGGAATGAACCCATGGGAGCAAGCCACAATGGCTGGTTGTCACCAAGCGACAATGAAGGACCGCCAGAAAGTGCGGATCAGATACCAATGGAGCAGCACTCTACGAGGTGTCACTTGTAAGACATTTAGCCAATGCCCGGATACTCCAGAGGATGAAGGACAAGAAAGCCCGCGCCGCATCCGTACATATCCGAAATCCTAGAACACAACGTTCCTTATAAGAACCCGAATGGTGAATGGAGAGGGTTTATTGAAGCACTCGGTCGAAAATGGAGGGTTTCAACACCGGGAGATGAAGAATTCGTAAACGTTATGGGATCTTTTTCTTCTTTCCCACGAACGGATGGCGTAACAACCGTAAGTGGTCAGGCCCGGGCCGCTCGAGCGCAGCGAATGCCTCGCAATCACCGAAAAGGGTTATCGATCTGAACGTCTCCCCAGTGGCCTTCATACCTATGAGTCCACATGACGCCTTTCTAATTGCTACAGGGTCCGACAATGGACCCCGGGTGCTCCTTATTTGGACACAGATCTATCGAGCCGCTACCTCAAGCTCCGAAGGGGAACGTTTCCTATCCTTCACCTGTGGCTGCCCTACCTGCAAGACTGAAAGAAAAAGGATATACGATGAGATGGAGGCTGATAGCAGCACAACTCGTGGGGCCGTCCAAGGGATGAAATCGAAAAGCCGCCGAGTCCCGACAATAGCAACTCTTGTTGCATGATAACAATGAGCAAGGCCGGCCATGAGAGTGAATCGGAGGACGCCCTAGCTCTGTGGACCATCCAAGGGGCAACAACACAACCCCAAACCCAAAAGCCTGTGACTTGGCAAGCAGTTATAAGGGCCGCCCAGGAAGAGGCCAGTACAGCTCAAGCTCGGCCCACGGCTCACTCGCGGTCTGAGACTCCGTAACCAATGGCCAATAGCCAAAAGGGATCCCCCATTGACCCTAGCAAAGATCAAGAAATCCACCAAGAGACGACCGATGAGGAAGTTAATCTCGTTGACCCGATCTCGGCGCATCTTCCAAGGAAATCCTAAGGCGTATAAGAAGGCCACAGATCAAGCACCAAAAGAAGATCGCGCCCCTACGCCAAGACAAACAAACTCCTGCACTCGAAAAGAGGATCCCGTGCTCACCAGTTGAAGCAAACACGAGCCAAACATTTCCCTCTCGGTCTCTACTCACTTCGCCTTATCCCCATGTCGAAGCCGGAAGAAAGCCCGGCTCGCACTCTCGTGCCTATTGATGCTACTCCCGATGATGTGGTACAAATGATTGGAAACATCCACTACGGGAACATAATCACTTTCACGTATCTCGACCTCCCTCAATTTGGGGCCGATCATAATGAGCCTCTCTTCATCACACCAAACTGATGAACGACGCTCCCTCGGGTCCTTCCGGTTGATAATGGGTCCGGAATGAACATTCTTCCAAAGAAAGATCATGAGCTTGCTTGATATCAAGACTACGTACTTGAAGCCTTCTTCTCTCACAACCAAAGCTAATACTCAACATCCCGAGCCCTCCTGGAGTCGCTACTCTAGACCTCTCGGTTTGGATGTAAATTGATACCTCGTGGAATTCCGTGTTATCGACATCCCGATTACTTTCAATGCCCCGCTGGGAAGACCTTGGCCGCACCAAGTCAAAGTGGGTCGCCTCAAGCCTCCACCAAAGGTGTGAAATTCGCCTCGAATGGGGATCCGACGACCATTTACGGGGATTTAGTCACTTTTTAGAGGGCACAGATACAGGCGGAATACCTATTCTGGAAATCAAACATGATGAGGAAGGTCACATGCTAACGGGCTTCACGGTCGAGCCTCCCAAGGCCCAAGTGTGCAACATAGATCTCGACGGTCACTCGGGATAAAATCCCACCGGTCTTGAAAATGATGAGAAAATGAGCTATCTACCCGGCCTCTGGCCCGGGGAAGCGCCAAGCAAAGGAACTTTCAAACTCATCGAAGTGAAAGGACAAAATACTTCGCCACGGCCCGGGATATGAGAGCCTCCCCACAGATGACACCGCAAAGTGGAAAGAGATTTGAAGCCGTTTGCCAGAAAGATCCTGCTGACAACCCTAAATCTCTCCCCTTCACCCTAATTTGGCCGACTACTTTGTAAAGGGTCCCACACAACCAGGAAACATCACAGAGCCCACTCCTAAGGAAGGATGGCTAAAGCTACAGGATAGCCTCAACAAGTTTAGAGGAACCAAGGCTAACCCGGTCCATAGAATGTTCCTGGACCTACCCAAGATACCCGGGGCTACCACTACCATGAAGAGTGAGTATACCTTCGTAGGCGTGCCTGACCTGGTGGAACAGTTCGAGAAGCTTACCACCACAAACCCGATTGCCCAGAAGATCCGAAACTCCGAATTCGAACCGACAAAGTGCCAAAAGCTAAGGCCACGGAATTTCCCTCAAATGATTGGGATGGTCTGGGTTATGCAAAGCAATTGTTCGAAGAAGAAGTCCAGTGCACCCGATTGATCTCAGCTCGGTCCAAGAGATGATAGCAGCAATTGAGAAGGGAAAACAAAAACAAAGCACACGCTTCCCGAGTCATGAGGCCACCAACAGCAAAGCCGCTAAAAAATTGGGAAAACCTCTCAGGCCCGTCCGCGACTAAGGAGGAAATGATCACCAAGCTTGGATTGGTACCCCGTCCCTTTGTGTCAATCTAGGACAAGTCCTCCCAGTCTCTCTCTGTTAAGATCGAGTCTCTAGGGTCGTCCGATGGCCTTACGCCTGAAGACTACGAGTCTGTAGCAAGCACTGTATTCCCTTTCGTTTTCAATAAAATGACGAACCTTTCTGAGTATCCCTTGATTGCCACTAATGATGAATTAATTAATAAAAAAAATTTTAATAATAATTCATTAGATAAAGAAGCAGACACATTAAACAAAAAAAATCAAACAACAAAAAAAAATCTTTAAGCAGGTTGTCCGGGAAGAGGAAAATCGAGCCCAAGCTGCCGAAGAGATTTTGACAAGTGTGAATTTGGGAACTGCGGAAGAGCCTAAAAAGACGCAGATTGGCGATTTCTTCGAAGGAATCGGAAAGGATGCTCTGCAAAGTCCTACAAAATCCTCAATTCAAGAAAAGTTGCCCTCTTCATCAAAGAAAACATCATGTGCAGATACGGGTTGCCAGCCGAAATCATCTCAGATAATGGATCCCACTTCGAAGGGGAATGTGAAAACCTGCCGGCGGAATTCGAATAACCCGTCACAAGTCATCACCCTACAGCCCCAAACCAACGGAGCTGCCGAGGCAAAGCAAACAAGACTCTGGGAAAATATCATCCGGAAAATGGCCGTCCAAGGTAGAGATTGGCCCGAGAAGTTACACCTCGGCACTCTGGGGCTACGTAACATCCGCCGTAACGGCAATCGGGGAAACACCGTTTGCCCTCACATACGGAATGGAAGCCGTACTCCCAATCGAGCCGGAAATACCCTCGCTCCGTATACTGCTGGAAAGCCAGATCAATGAGGTCGAATGGCTCCAGAGTCGCCATGACGAATTGGCCCTACTAGACGAACGCCGATTGAAGGCCATGGAACACATCCGGGCCTACCAAGGAAGAATGGCCAGAGCCTTCGACAAGAAAGTAAAGCATCGGGAGATCCGAGAAGGTGATCTCGTTCTAAAAGAAAAGCCCTACCCGTATCAACCCTCTCGGCAAATGGGAGCCTCGTATGGGTTGGGCCATATGTCGTCCGTAAGATCTTCTCCGTGAGGAGCCATGCAACTCGCGGACCTCGACGGGAATCCCTTTGTACACCCAAGGAATGGTGACAAGCTGCGCAGATACTACGCGTAAAAAAAAAACAAAAAAAAAAACAAAAAAAAAAAGAGTGCTAAAAAGAGTAATACCCAACTAGGTTAGAAACCCGAAAAGGGCAAAAACTAGGTAAAAAACAGTGGTTGCACTAAAAAAAAAAAAAAAAAAAAAAAAAAAAAACAAAAAAACAACAAAAAAACAAAAAAAAAAACAAAAAAAGAGTGCTAAAAGAGTAATACCCAACTAGGTTAGAGACCCGAAAAGGGCGGCCTAGGTAAAAACAGTGGTTGCACCAAAAAAAAAAAAACAAAAAAAAAACAAAAAAAAAAGAGTGCTAAAAGAGTAATACCCAACTAGGTTAGAAACCCGAAAAGGGCGGCCTTAGGTAAAAAACAGTGGTTGCACCAAAAAAAAAAAAAAAAAAAAAAAAACAAAAAAGAGTTCACTGTTGAACTACGAAGACCCGAGCTCCTCAAAATGAGGGGAACGTAGGCACCGGAAACGGTTCGGCCTTAAAGCACAAATAAAAGCCATACTTTGGCATCAATACAATTGATCGACCATGAAAGCGTCTCGAAAAACTCTAAAGCAATTCAAATATTCATTACAAGTTAAAAAGCTCTTTGATGAGTCTAAGCCCGATTCATTCCTACTAACCGGCAACCTCGCTAAAAGAAAACTAAGATACATGATCAAACTAATGTGTCCGTCATGGCAAGAAAGTGGATACTGAAACCTCGTAGTCACTCCAAGCCACTCGCATCGGCCTCTCCCTTCTTCTTCCCCCTCCGAGTCTTTCTCTTCTCTCGAACCGGAAAAATGTCGGTATTCCTCCTACCAAGCTCCGGTATAGGGACGTGGTCTATCAAACTAGCCTCGTCAGTGGCCTTAGTAGCCCTGTGAGTCATCCCTCATCTCCTCGTAATCCTAGCCGGTAACATAGGAGCCCTCCTCTCCGTCTCGACGTAAGCCTCATAATCGCCGCGCCGTCTCCGCTCCCCCACGAGGGTTGGCCTCGCTCGGCCCTCCTCCTCTCGTAAAACGCCCGGTCCTCCGCACCCACAATGGCCTCACACCGCCTCAAAATAGCCACCCGAGTCTCTCCTGCATGCCTCGTACCAATCCAGGTACCAAGTGGTCAAGAACACCGGTCTCTGACGCCCGAGAATGACCCGAGGAGGAAAGGCATCATACCTCCATGCTCGGGAAAGAAATGGAAACACCGAGGGATCATCCATGGAAACAGGAGCCACCACCCCGGTGGCTATATCATCAAAACCCTCCAAAGGAACTCCGCTCCAAGCCAAACCGCCTAAGGACCGCAGCCGGAATGTAGAAACCGGATCGAGAAAGCCCCGAAGCATAACCACGGGACCCGTCCCCAAGCACTCGCGAGTCTCCACCCGCCAACGAGGCACCAACCATCTCGATATCTTCACCGCGACCTCGCCATCCAACGCCCACGAGCCCCGATCATCAAAATCTACATCGACACCTCTCCCGGCAAAAGTCCAAGGCCTCGATCATATCGAGGTTTCCCCGAAGAACCCCAAACGCTCCATCGCCCACAGGTCAAGAGGAACGGGCTGCTCCCGCGCATATACCGTCCGGTAGCTAATCTGTCGAGAGCATGAAAAGTCTCCCCAAGAATCAAAGGAACGACATCTCTGCCTGTGCAAAGACAGTGAACGACGACATCCAAAGAAAGACCGATGGCATCCCAAAGGAATAGACCATGAACAGGTGCCAAACATACAAAGTGCAAAGGCATCCCAATAGGCGTCATCCACCAAACCTAGGCCCCTAAATCTGTCGGAAGACCGAAATATCGAGATGATCGGGACCGCGGATCATACCTTGCGCTTTCCTCCGGGGAAAGATGAAGGAGGACGCACAATCTGTCAAGAAAAGAAGCCCTCCGGCAAAGGAACCGCTATCTCTTCCACCTCCGGACCTCCAAGTAAGGCCCGAAATTCTTCGACACCTGGAACAATCTCGTTGAAGGAAAGGCAAAAGACATGCCTTCTAGTATCCCAAACGAAGAAGAAGCTCTTAAGAGGTCATAATCCGGAACCAATTCTTTGAGAGACCACAAGCATCGTATCTTGTACCTTTCTTCAAAGAATGATCTTCTCTCATGCATGATCTCCCTACACCACTCCTCGAACTTTTCAAAGAACAACATTTGCCTTTCTTTGGACAATTTTGGAGAATTTTTGGCCATTTCCATGGTTTTTCTCTCTCTTTCTCCCGAAAATGGCCGTTTGGACCGGAGGTTGAAGAGGATATTTGAATTTGAAATAAAGCAAGACCAGGTCTCGAACCAAAATTAAAGGACAATGTCGGGGTTTCCACCCTATCCGCGCGGATACAAGTGTCATTCCAAAAAAAAATTTTGCAAATGTACCAAGCCGCTACACCAAAAGAGGAATATTCCGTCCCGCTGCTCGAAACTTGTGCAAAAACCCTCCCCCAAACCACCCATATACCAAACACCCTTGCAAAAAAAAAAACCAAGGCTCATGCAACACCGCATTCATATTCGCATTCATAAAATAAAATCCTAAATTATTACATTCCAAAAAAAAAAAGAGTGTGCATAAAAAAAAAAACAAACAAACATAAATAAAATCCTAAATTATTACATCCAAAAAAAAAATGTGCATAACTGCACAAATCTAAATCTCAAAAAAAAAAAATCAATCGGAGTCTCCAAAGACCCGATGTCTCCCGCCCTCTTGCGACTCGGGCCCGCCTCCTCAGAGCCCCGAAAGTCTCGGGCTCAGAATCGTCCTCATCTCCGTAAAAGAGGCTCGTCGGGGGACCAACCGGCACACTCGATAGGGTAAACCTGCATCCCCGAAGAAATCGAATCCGAAGGTGAAGGCGTCCGACTCGAACATACGGAGACGACCCACCATGCCGCCAGACGTGTCCTCGCCCGTACGGATCCCCAAGAATGACGTGATCCGAAGGCAAAGGCCGCGCGGTGATCACGAGAGGAGAAAGAGGGGTCTCGGAAGAAGTCTCCGAGGGAATAGGAGAAGCCTCCGTCGGACAGTGCCGGCCGTGGTCTCTCGCCCTAGCCTCGAGGTGCCCCGCAAGCAACCATCCTCCGTATGAACCTCTGCCCCGATCACTTGCTTCGTCGCCTCTCGACGACCACCTCCGAAAACCGCACAAAAGCAAAAGCGTCAAAAAAAAAAAAAAAGAAGTGATGCTAGAGATGATGAAACAAAAGAAAGAAAAGAAGGGGAAAAGGTGAAGCCATACCTTCATACTCCTGACGAGGCCGGAAAGCTCGTGGAATCCGCTCGGCCGAGGGATCTCGCACCTCAATCGGACCCCATCCCGGATGTAGGAAAATCCGTCCGAGGGTACCGCGGATCCCAAGCCCCTCCCTCTCTAAAACCCGAGGCATCCTCGGAAACTCCTCAAGACGAACGTCGCATACGGCTCGATCGCCACGAAGTCCGAGAAGTGCTGACTCCGCCGTAATCATCCCAGTCACTGACCGATCGCTCGGATGCATCATATCGGCGGGAGGCTCCACCGGTGTCCTCAAAGGCGAGTTCACGCCACGCCGCGCGTCACCCTCTCTCCCGCATAATATGCATCGCAGTCGAAACCCTCAAAATCCTCCGCCGCACCTGCCCGCATCTCGCCCTTCAGCCGCGCTACCTCAAAGCGATCCCAGGGAAGAATATCATCCCCTCATCCGTCTCGGCCTCCGTCAAAGGAAGGCAATCCGCGTACCTGAGAGTCGTACGCCCCCTGGAGCTTATCTTCTCCCGGGCATGCTTGGACCAAGACTGCATGGCCGGATACGCCCCGACGTACGCCTCAGGCTGCCTCCACACCGTGACGTGGAAGAACTCCAGCGCCCATACCTGCCAAAGGCAAAGATCAAATCAATCCAAGTGCAAAAAAAAAAAGAGAAGTGCGTGCTCAAAGGAAAGAGGGAAAGCAAAAAGAGAGCTTATACCTCCAGAGCAAACTCGAAGCAAGCAGTGAAAAGGAGCTCACAGCCTCTTCCCCAGCCGTATCTATCAAGAGCCGAAGCATACTACCTTTCGGCCTCGCCAGAAGCCTCCCCTCAGAAATATCTCCCAACCGTCTTCCATGTCCTCCAAGGACCTCAAAGAAGGCAAAGTACCGCTCGTCCTCACATTTACTCAAAGAGCGTGCTCGAGAAAAGAAAGTAAACCACGGGAAGGACCTAGCAATGTCTCAGGCGCTAAACCTATCCTCCCCAGCCTCGTAACTCGCTATGGTCTCCACGATCTTTGCCGTAGTAATCACGGCGTGATACTCCAAATCCCCATCCCCTTGCAGGAATAGGGAAAATCCGAAGAAGGTCCTCGGGCAGTCCGTGTCTTTGTAGCCATTCTGCTCCACTCAATGCCGCGTCCATTGAAGAGACAGACCTGCGGATCGCAAAGCATAGTCGGGAAGAGCGTAACAGTCGCCTCGCCGAGAGAAGAAGTGGAAGGTGTGGGTCGCGTCCCACCAGTGCTGCGCCAGAGCAAACATCGAAGCTTCCTTGCACTTAGGGAACTTGACCAGTCCCCTCGAGCCACTCGACAAACTCCTGCAGCCCCCCGTCCTCGACAACAATGCTGTCTCGGACTCGTGCAAAGCCCCTCGGCTCCGCATCCGGGAGCCGATCCCATTAAATCAATCACGAGACTCCACCGGAGTCCTCGAGTCTTCATCTTGTCTAAATTGCTCGCGTCACTGAAAACGGTTTCCGCCCTCGTAAAAAAAAAAAAAAAAAAGAGAGAAAATGTCAAAAAGATTGCATTTACAGATTTACAAAAAAAAACATAAAAAAAATTTCGACAAAGATAACAAAGATACAATGATAGGCATAGCCCCATTTTTCTCGCATGAAATAAAACAATTTTCCGGCCAAGTCCCAATGCATTCATCGAAAAAAAAAAAAAAAAAAAAAAAAAAAAAGGGGGGCATTCCTACGGAAGTAAAAACTCCGTCCCATTTTCAACAAAAATGCATACATGCATATCATCCATCTTACATGCAACGGGAGGAAAAATCCATTCCACTTTTCAAAAAAAAATCCTAAACATACATCACATCTCATATTGGCAAAATGCCCATTCTTTCCAAACAAAATGCATGCATTGCATCATCATTCATCAATATCAAAATTCAATTTCAAAAAAAAAAAAAAAAAATCATCGTCATTCAAGAACATGCAATATTCAATTTCAAAAAAAAAAAAACAATCATAATTCTCGAGATTTTCACATGCAATTTCGGGATACAAAAAAAAATGGCAAAAATGCCAATTCTTTTCCCCAAGCAAAAATGCACATTTTTGGGACACTCACAAATTCATTTGCAACACCGCATTATCATCAATATCAATATTCAATATTCAAAAAAAAAAAAAAATTCAAAAATCACCCAAAAATTTCAAGCAAGAAATCGACAAGAGGATCAAGAGGATTCGAAGAGTATACTGGTTCGGAGATGCGGATCCGAAGTCTAATGTTGCCAAGCATCGTGGT